>BQNB010160850.1:0-12965 GCA_026074375.1 Tanacetum coccineum
TAAAATAGAAAATCCCCCAACAACATGACCAATCATCCACATGCCAATGTGTATAAGATTTACGGTATGATAGTGACTGCCTCCTTATTTTGCAACATCTCCTTTATACCGTTTTAAATAACCAAAATGCTTATTTCTAGTTTCATGTGTTTTGAACAACCAAAATGATAGTTGTGCATTCCGTGGTTGGTTTTTGAGTATTAGACTAAAAATGAAATCGACAAACTCCAAAGGATCAGCTTCGATATATTATCGGAAAAACATGTAGGTAGTAAAGTGATGAACTAAATCTAGAAACATTTCCCTATAATATAGATGTCAAACACCATGCATCAATGGATGTAGCTATCATTTTATCATGATGAACACGAAACTCAATGGATACCAGGTAAAAGGTCAACTGTTTAGTGCTGTAATGACTAAAATGTCGTTTTGATACTCACTTTCGGTCATCTGCGTTAATGAACAATAATAGGAAGTAAAAGTTGGGAGGGTTGTAAAGAGTTGGCCCGTCAATCTGCTAACAGAACAAGTGATTGAGGTGTCGGATATTGTTTGCTTTTTCAGGAAATGAACATTGATTACTTTGAAGAGAAAAAAGAATGTATCGAAGCTGTACAAAAGGATAGAAAGTTTTCAGATCTTCCTAAGATCACTCAGGTAACTCAATTATAAAATTGTGTTGCATTAGTCGATTTTTTTCTTTTCAATTTATTTGTTTTTGAGCTTCATGCTCTGACTGGTCCAGGGAATAAGGATATTAAGGAAACAGGGATGAAATAAGTAAATTTTATAGTAAACTATTAATGTATCAGCTTTTGAAACTAATGTTTTTGTGTTCTCTTGCACCCTCATATCTTATTGGTTGATGGCAGCCCACATTAATCATTTGGGGAGAAAATGATGAGATATTCCCTTTGGAATTGGGCAACAGATTAAAAAGGTACGTAAGTACAGACTTTATCTTTTTATCGTCTTGTTTGATGAAGGTTGAACGAATACACCAATGCACTTGTTCACCTTCAGTAATAATGTTGAATAGGTTTATCTAATGTACCCACTATCATTTCGTATAGCCCAGTGTGCCCCAAGGTCATTTTATTCTTATTAATGGATAACTTTCGACTCATAGAACAATTTCCTTATCTTATGTAATGCAATATACTTGGTTTACAAAATCAAAAATGAAGAAAAAATCAACAAAACGGATACATAAAACTCAGTCTAAATAATCCACACGGTTTTGTGGACTAAACATCAGATGACTCTGGCCTCTTAAAGTCTTTATGATAACATTCTAACCTTTGACCCGAAAAAAAAATGCTCACTGGCTTGTTTAACTTATTGGAAAATAGCTTCCTTTTTAAAAAAAGAATTCTCCTTGAGCCATGATTTCTCTGCTACAAAAGGGAAACTTCAATGACTGGTAAAGCTGATTACTTTGTGTAACAGCCATTTAGGTGACAGTGCAGAGCTTGTAGTGTTGAAGAAGACCGGACATGCGATTAACATGGAACAACCAAAAGAGTTATGCAGACTCTTTAAGATGTTCTTCATTGATCAGTCTTTGCCAAAAGATGAAAACGTTGGTAGCAGCCACTAGGCATGTTGAACACGTATTTGGATGAAGTTGGTATCCTATAGATTAAGTTCTAAACATCTGGTTCGTCATTGAGGTGTGTTTGTACAACTAATTATGCATACAAAACAACAATGTATATGAGATTGAACGACTAAGTTTGTTTTGGGTTTCATGATTTGATTGTGTAATTGTAACGTGAGAGATAAATAAGTACATATATAACTAATATCTTCAATTCTATCATTTGACAGAATTATATTCTCAAAAGTCGGTTTTAGTGTTTATACCTTGATAGGATTAATCATATGTACATGGCCAATTACTACGAAAAAACACATTATATATCTGTTATGTTAACTAGAAGGTGATCGCATTATACTACACAAGTAGTGAGGATATGATGTGACGGACGTGAACTTTTTTTCTAATTTTCCGTTTTGGTACGTGAACTTTTTCTAATGTTCCGTTTTAGTACGTGAACTTTTTTTCTATAAAAATGTTTAATACTTTGAGATTTATTATTTTTTTCAAAATTTAAATTTTTTTTCGAAATTTAAATTATTTAAAAAAAAAGGTTTTTGGTTAAAAAAATTTTAGAATTTTTTTCAAAATTAAATTTTTTTTCGAAATTAATTTTTTTTTTTAAATTAAAAATTTTAAAAAAAAAAATTTTGGTTAAAATTTTTTTCAAAATTAAATTTTTTTTCGAAATTAAAATTTTTTTAAAAAATTAAAATAAATTTTTTTTTTAAATTTTGGTTAAAATTTTTTTAAATTTTTTTTCAAAACTAAATTTTTTTTCGTAATTAAAATTTTTTTTTAAAATTAAAAGTTTTTTTTTTTAAATTTTGGATAAAATTTGTTTCAAAATTAATTTTTGTTTCGAAATTAAATTTTTTTTCAAAATTAAATTTTTTTTCGAAATTAAATTACGTATAAAGGACTAACGGTGCAAACGTTCGTTGGCTAAAAAGCCTAACGTTGCAAACGGTCGTTAAGTGGACCAAAAATGTAGCTCATCCGGTAAAACAAGTTTGACGGTGCAAATTAACACGAAACTTGAAAGTTCGTTACATTAAGTGGAACAAAAAAAAGTTCACGTACCAACATAGAACAAAACTGAAAGTACGTTGCTATTGTACGGCTAAATCCCTATCTTCAATTCTATCATTTGACAGAATTATCTTCTCAAAAGTCGGTTTTAGTGTTTATACCTTGATAGGATTAATCATATGTGCATGGCCAATTACTACGAAAAAACACATTATATATCTTTTATGTTAACCAGAAGGTGATCGCATTATACTACACAAGTAGTGAGGATATGATGTGACGGCGGTGATCAGCTTTTAAGGAAGTGAGTGAATCAGTGATGTGTGTTTTAGGAGCAAGAATAAGATCTATGTGCAACTAGGTGGGTGTAACAAATGTTGTTGAGAATTTAAATACAAAACAAATTGATCAACGACTTGCCGTAACAGGGTGTGCTACACAGACTTCATTTACTCGAAAACGACTTCATTTACTCGAAAACTATACATTTGCATGCATTCAATAACTACATTTATTAATGGTTGTCAAAGGTACGACCCGGTATGATCTCATGTCATTTGGATGTAACAAGTTTTTGTTAGACAATAATAAAACATGTTGGTAATACTTTATTATCTACCATTATTTATAGATTACAAAAGTATCATAAACATAACCCTAATGGGCTCAAAGCCCACAGACCGGACTTGTGTCAACTTATTCACTAATACTCTCTCGCAGTCCGAGCGGTGAAATCGCGAAATCTCGGACTGAAGTTGTACAGTAGAAAAGAAAAACAAAAAAAAACAAAACATTAACGTAATAAAACCGGCTCGTGACCGAGGCACGAACAACAATATAAGATTGTGTGAATTTGTTACCTTAGCACAAATCACCAACACAAAATTGTGTAGATTTGTGACCTTAACACAAATCACCAACACAAATTACGAGATAAACCAAATTATCTCGAACCGGATAATAAACTAAAGTATTCTCTTAAAAACATTAAAGAAAAAGAAACTTGATAACTTAAAAAAACAAAAACAATATCCACCATAAATAAATCCACGATCCACGATCATCATGTCTCCAAAATTTGCATCAAAACAATGAAACCAGCAACAACACGTGTTCCTTCCATAAGCATTTTACTAGCAACAAACTCTAACAAAACATCCTTGACATCCTCTTTATTCTCACCAAACAACCCACAAGAAGAAATAGGGATGGCAACGGGTGAGAAAAAACCCATAACCCATGGGTATCCGCACGTAAATAGACGGGTAATCCTGTTATTTTTCACCCACGGGTGGGTTGTGGATGAAAATTTATACCCATCGGTAGGTGGCGGGTGGGTGACGGGCAATGCATGCCCATCATGGGTGTACCTATTTAAGAAACCCACGAGTGTACCCGCCTAATACCCACGGGTGTACCCGCCTAAATACCCACGGGTGTACCCTAAACCCATTTGTGTTAAAATAAAATTTATTATACTACTTAAATATTTGTGAGGTTGTTGGTATATATTTAATAACTATCAGGATCTCTAGACTACACAATAAACTAATAATTTTTTTTTGAGTTACAAGATTAAAAGATGAATATGAAATATCAAACTTTCAAAAATATATACATGATATATCTTGATATATGTATGTAATTTGGTGTAATGATGATGAATTTTTTTTAGTTTCAGACATGTCATTAAATATTTTGTGAACTTAGTATTTAGAAAATTGATATGATGTCGTATTACCTAGTTTCATAGTTAGTTTACATATCATGGTTTTATGCTTTTGTTCCATTTCACAAACCCACGGGCGATGGGTACCCACGGGCATGGGTATGAGTAAAAAGTTGTACCCATTGGTGGGTGACGGGTGGGTTGTGGGTGAGAAAAAATTCACGGGTTTAAGTGACGGGTTTGATGAACCCATACCCATTACCCACGGGTGTCATCCCTAAGAAGAAAAAAAGAAACCAAAACAAAAGATAATGTTTTTGGTTTTTTTTCTTATACGAACAAAAAGACAAACCCTAAATTTTGACGAATGAGTGAACAGAAGGGGAAAACAAAAACAATTTTTTTTTTCTTTTAAGGTTTTTGTTTGTGTCGTTTAGGGATATTTATATTGTGTGTCTGTGTGAAACAATTAAGGAGAGGGTTAGGTGAGGAGAAAGGTAGAGTTTGACGTGGTGGTATATCAGTGGCAGTTTGATGATCTAGTAGGTCTCAAGATCATACCCTCTAATATCATGTTGGATGATAGAAAACCACGTAGGTGTAATCTTATTAATGACCATTATTTATAATGGCGAAACCCTAATACCCTAAACTCACAAACCGGGCGAAATCACGAAAGCTCGGACTGGAGTAGTAAACTAGAAAAGAAAAGATAAAAAAACAAAACATTAACGATTGTGTTGATTTGTGACCTTAGCACAAATCAGCAACACAAATCATAGTTGTGTGGATTTGTGACCATAGCACAAATCACCAACACAAATCACGGTTGTGTGGATTTGTGACCTTAGCATAAATCACCAACACAAATCACTAACAAACAATAAAACAACTATAACTTTTTTTTAACATAAAACTAACGATAGATGGAAATATAAACCATACGAGCAGAAGTCACCAAATCTTTCAAGATCATCATTCAACTCTATAGCAGTCCATGCCCCACCTAATGATTTGCACACAAAAGTGAACACGCCTATACCTTTGTTTTCTTTTTTTTGATTAGATCACGAGGATGAGAACAACACAGCGGAGAAAGAAGTAAAATGAATTTAGAGTTTACGGGTGACGACTAGGGTTTGACGGTGTGGTTTAGTGGAGGCGGCTCAACGTAGCCACCTAGGTCTGAAGATCAGACCCGCTCCGATACCATGTTAGACAATGATAAAACCCGTCGGTAATACTTTATTATCTACCACTATTTATAGATTACAAAAGTATCATAAACCTAACCCTAATAGGCCCAAAGCCCACGAACCGGACTTCGGCCAACTTATTCACTAATAGGTTTTGATGCTCGCGTTTTGCCGCGATGGGTTTTTATTATAACTGTTCCTTTATCGTTCATAAATTTGGGCCATTTTTATGGATGTTTACTATTGATACATTCTTGTTTCTTTATCAAGTGAAGTATCCATGTATAAGTTTAATTCTTTCACGCCATCATACAAGAATTAAAAGTTTGAAACAATTGTTTATATACACCCGACTTCATGATCCAATTACAACGTACACATGTCTTATGACCCACCTTTAAAACGAACAAAAGAAAGATTCTGAAGTTTTCAACAAAGAACATAGGATCGACAATATATAATAAGGTAATCGTATTTACCAAAATCACCAACTGTCCAACTGAACCTGCATGAATATGATAGCATAAATACACTATTACAAAAACCTTATATGAATGGTAACTGTAGAAATGTAAAAATAACTGTCATTTGTTTAGCAATTTTTTTCCTGACTTAATTATCCTATTATCCTATTATCCTAGTAATAAAAACAAAACAATCCTTGTTACAAAACTTGCTAATATATTCTATTAGACTAAATGTAGTGGTGATCGCAAAGGACACCGTCACGTCAGCGCCAACTCAGTTTTCTCTCTCTTAGACCACACAGTGACCAAACACATGTAGTGGTGACCGCAGAGGACACCGAACAATTTTTTTTTTAAAACATTACATTAATAATTAAACATTTTACAAATTAAAATACGGAAATAAAAATACACGGAAGAAAAGACGGAAAAAAATTACGGAAATAAAAAACATGAACTTGACGGAATTTAAAAATACAACACAGATACGTTTTAAAACATATAGTTCGAATAGTATCCGTTGGAATAGTAGTTGTTTGATTTCAAATTTGAAAATTACATTACGGAATTGAAAATTACATTATGGAATTGAAAATTACATTACGAAATTGAAAATTACATTACGGAATTGAATAACAATAATGTTAAGCTAATGAAACCGTATCCTTACGGAAAACCTCAACCACATTTCTTTTTGTAATGTTAAGGTAATGCTTTGATGGTTTAGGAGTAAAAACTAAGACATTGGCAAGTATCATAGCAGCTCCTACTGTAATATCCTTTTTCATAACTACTCACATCAATGACTTTGTAGTGTATTGTTCCAGGTACTGTACTCGATAGATCTTTTAGAGTCACATTTAAATCTCCAAGAGCATTCGGAGAACAAGACTTCATTATTGCAACAACTTGTTTAAGTTTTCCCTTTTTAAGAAAGTTGTCGATGTCTCCCAAACATCCAGTTACAGTGCCACCAAAAGCATTCACATAGTTAGTGGCGCTAACCCACGCCCCACTGTTAAAATCAGCATCCTCACCCACATCCTCAATAACTTTCTGCATATATTCTTGTGTCGACATTAAAGCCCCCATCCGGATAAAAAATAAATACATTTTCTTTAAGGAGCTTGCTGAACAAGACCCGCATGACCGAGTATTATCCTAACTAGGTTTGGGGTTGAGGAAGATGGTTCAACACATATGCTATTAGAGAGCTGAACAACACCCGTAGGACCGGGTATTATGATAACTGGATTTGGGGTGTGTGGAGATGGTTCAACATGTGCGCTACTAGACGAACGCAGAACATGTGTTAAATGAAGATCAGAATCGTCTATATCAAGACTGTATTCCCATGGATCATTTTTGTTAGTGAAATTGGAATCCATCTGGATAGTTGGAGAAGAAGTTGTATGATATAATGAGGAGATGGTGACTAGCCGTTGGAATTCAAAATTTGAAAATATAATAACGGAATTTAAAATACAATACTTTATTTAAAACATTAAATTAAAACAACATTACACTAAAATAGTTTCTAGTTTATTAATCTGATGACTCGTAATCTGAATCAATTCTTATCACCCCAAATTCCATAAAGTATTCATATCATCAACTTGTTTTTGCCTAATCTTCTCCTCCCGTGCCTTTTCATCCATTGTTTGTTCTTATAGTGTTTCTCTTAAGGCTTATTCATCTAGATGTAGTTGATGTAACTCTTCCGCAGTAAGGTATACATCACCAATCTCATGTGTCTGTGAGGACGAACCACCTATATGGGTTTCTGAGCGGTGGTTGTATTTTTCATGTATCCAGGCTAACTTAGCATTCATTTGTTTTTCTAGTTTTACCGCCTTTCTGTACATAGAAAGATTTAGCTCGTAATCTTTATCAGAACCTTCTTTTAAGAAAGTGTCGATCAAAGCACGGCTCTCTTGTGGAATGTGATTATATTTCTCGTATGCTTTTCTAAGATCTTCTTTAGTTGTGCATGCATTATCAAATTGCAAGGCTAAATCTAGAATCGCTTTCTGATGAACCATATCTTCGTCAATTTGTTTTTGAACCAAAGCTCGGATTTCATCGTCGCTATGTGGTATCTAACAAGCCAATTAAAAAAGATAATGAAAGTGTATAAAATGTATGTGTTTTGTGATTAAAAATGGTATAAAAAGTGAGATTTTATAGTGAATGGGGGATTGTTTATTTTTTTAAAATAAAAATATAAAAGAAAGAGTTAATTTTTTTTAATACGAAATCTTCCTCCAATTGTAAGGTCGTGCAGAAGACCCTAACTTTGCAAAGGTTGGGGGTGACCAGGTCTTGCTTCGGTCGGCGTAGTGGGGTGACCAGGTCCCTTTTATTGCCACATGGGACGACCGACCGCAAAAGGTCGTCCCATTACGTTTAGCCTTATGTATTAACATGTATTAATCTTTACTTATATATAGGGCAGTTTATGACACGTCATTAAAGACATGTCATCAAGTTATCCATGTCACTACAAATGAAGTATTATATGCCACCTCAATGCCTACATGGAATGTTTTAGATGCCACCTCATTGCATACATAGACACATATCAAGCATGATTATCAGAAAATTTTGGCCCTTGGCAGATTCGAACCCGAGTGGTTTGTTTTGAAACTAACGCCTCAACCACTGGACCAAGCCAATGGTTGTGGCAGATTGTGAAAACATAAACAAGTGATGCTTTAAAAAATTTACTAAAGTCAACATACAAACAAAACCTCCAGTCAACATTTAGATACAAAATTCGATTTGAAAATTCATTCAACCCTAACTGATATCCCTAAAATTCCTCCCCAATTAAACCCTAACTTATCACCCTAAAATTCCTCCCCAATTAAACCAATATTTAAAATCGGTTACTGATTTTGTGTACGCGTTTCACAAAATTCATAGTGAAAGAAAATCGTTTCTAAAATTATATCAATCACCTTTCAATTCACAAAAAACGGAAAAGATCATAATATTGGTGTTATCCCTGTAATCATGGATTATTTGAAATTCAAACAATCCTTTACATTCTTATCACCAATATATTTAAAAACCCTAATCTTACTCTATAAATACATAGTGATAGAAAACCAATAATCACATCCATCGATACACAAAGTAAAATTTTACAACAAAATGAATAGGTTTCCAAACAAAAAAGGGTCCAGCTTTGGATACTAAAAGTCCCCAACAATTGCAAGCAGCAGTTTGGAAGCAGTAGTTATATAAAGGACAATGGTTGGTATTCTTAACATTATGTTTTGTTGTCAATGTTATACATTTATGCTGTTTTTGTAAGACAATTATACATTTTTTTATTTGAATTTTATATTCTTATACTTTTTTGAGCAATATAATAACCTGAGAAAATACATGCTAAAACGTCAACATAAAGTTGGTGAGTTCATATGTTTAAGTAAAAGTAGTATTTGAAATAACTTAAGAAATATTTCAGTAAGAAAAGAAGCGTTACAACATTTATAAGTATTAGTTCCAAAATCCATGTAGTGATTCAATAAATCAAGTAATGTTTAGTAGTGGACCACAAGAATTAAGTAATGTAGACAAGAAAAACAGATTCACCAAGTCTAGATGAAAACAATATATTATTGCCCTAAGCTCATGACACCGAACCTTAACATGTAATGAAATGTAATCAAACTAGTACTCGAGGTTTGTGCCTCAAAACAGATACATATACTGCCTCAACATCCTACGAAATACCTCAAATGTTAAATGGTCAGATGGTTATCTAGAAATCCCAGCCCTGACCGGGGATTATCAATCCAGATAGTTCTATCCAAACAACACTCACGTTTACTACACTTAGTAACTAAGGTTCATGATAGAATTGAGACTTAATGCAAAGGGTTCTTTGCAATATTTATATCTGGAATAGCATACAATTGAAAAACACTTGTGTCCAATGTAAAACAAGTAATGTGTTCAAAACTCTCAGTTTTCATATATAAGAATTCAGTGATCTCAAATCATGTAGTAAGCAAATCAAGCTTTATTAAATTCATGAGTAAACAACCATGTATTAAAGTCATTGTGTATGCATATAAAGCTTGAGTAAAATTAGTCATGTTACGTTTAATGTAGTTAATTTACATATACTTTGCTTAGTAAACGAGCATGTATTCTCACCCCGAAAACAGTTTATGAAAACCATTGAAAGAGAAAAGGCGGGGCTATGAACTCACCGAGAAGCAATGAAGTATCGAACGAGAAATTCAACATAGAAAGAACGGCGACAACGTCTCACCCGCGACCTATATTAATGGTGCGCGTATAAGAGTATATTTATAAGAAAAATGCATAAAATGCATAAGTATGTAAAATATATATTCCGACATATATGAAATCTTATATCGTAGAATCCATGAGTGCGCCAAACTTACTTATTTATACCCACTAAAATGATCCGCCTTATGTTTAACTACATTTGAACCCATTCCAACTAATATGTAAATTTTAATGAAAATTGCCCATTTTGACCCATTATAAAGATTAAGAAATCTAGATGCGAACAAAAGCGAAAGACTAACTTATTTCTTGTAATTTCAGCTTTAGTTATATTATTTTTTTGTTTTTTTTTTCTACATCCTAATTCATTCTCCATAACGCTTATATGACATTAAAAGAATTTCGCCAAGTTTGACTTTTTGTTATATATATTTCCTTAAATCTGACCCGTCCAAAACGACACGCCAAATCACATTTTCACGACTCGGACTCTAAAGCAATTTGATGTAAAACGACGTTTCAGACAACTTTTTAGTTTTAGGGGCCGGGGGGGGGGGGAGACCCGAACCAAAACAGAAAAATGACCAAATACCCCTGCAAGTTTCTGAAATAAAAATTTACTTCTTTTTAACAAAAACGCATAATTTCTTTTAAGTTTTTGACCCGTTAACATACGTTTTTAGCCTTAGTTATCCCCGTGAAATAGTAAAACGACATTTTAAACAACTTTTTAGTTTTACCCGAGACTCAAAACTCGACAGAAAAGGACGAAAATGCCCCTATATCAGATCTGATGCAAACTAAAAAAAAGAAAAACACATATTTTATTCTAAGCTTTTCGACCCGTCATTACGCATTTTTAAGACTAACAAGCCTCGCGGAAAAGTAAAACGACATTTAAATATCTTTATTGTTTCGGGCCGAAGCTTGAAACGGACCAGAAATGACGAAATTTGGCCCTTTTTGAACCTGACAGCAACTAATATTTTTAATAGTGCAGAAATTTAGCGAAACATTTTCTAAACTTCTTTTGACCATAAAAACTTCGTTTTTGAGAGTTATGGGACGATCCAATTATCGAAACGTTTATAATTACAAGCTATATTCATATTGTTAAAGTTAAATTCAGTGTGAAAATTTTCGACTCATCCCAATACACGACTCTAATTTTTTGCCATATACGGTAGCTTTTAACTCCTTCAAACCTATAATTTTCTCATACAACAAAAACATCGCCAAACATACTTTAAAACGATCCTAATACACCATTTACTAATCATCATCAATTAACCAATCACCTCAAAATGCTAAAACATGCCACCACAATATATGGATCTTGATATTAAATTAAAAACACATAACATACATAATAAAATCAATCAACATAAAAGAGGTAACAAAATACTTACAAACTCAATGCAATGCAAAGATAATCAAAACAATCAAACCCTCTTTGGGTTTGATTTTGGCCGAACACCTCAACACCAAGGATAATAACCCGAAACTTGATTTTGCTTCACCAAACTTTGTTTACACACATATTATTTGTTGGACTATGAACAAATATAAATTATATATGTCCGGGAATTATTCGAGCCTACGGGGACGCACACGTTAATATGTAGAGCGATGTTTTATATATTAAAAGTACTATATATTAGTGATTTAGCTAACAATCGTTAATTATCATTAGTTAGTTGCTTAATTGTTAACTAAGAGGGACTATGTGTAAAACCGTGAAAATGGAAGGTTCGGGTTGGCCCCTATTCCTTTGGTGCTGGCTGAATATCCCTTCCATAAGGAGGTAGGATTGCTTTCTTTTCCTTCAAGATATAGAGGCTATATAACGGAATTCAAGGGTTCATTATTGATGTGTGCTTTAAGAAAATAAACTCTAAATCTCTCATCTCTCTAAACTCTTATAATCGTCCTTGTGATTCCTTGTACTCGACCGAACCCTCAAAACCCTTTGTGGTTTTCGGTTTTTCTTGCTCTTGCGTACGATCGAACCTAGAACCTCTAGGGTTTCGATTTTGTGGTTTGATACCACATACGTTGTGCTTGTGTTCGTGTGTTGATTGATTCAAAGACGAAAAGATCGTTTGATTATTGTTTGATCCTCGTGGTTACACGTGATGTTATACATACGCGTATATTGAAGACGGTGTTAACGGTTACCTATTAAAGCTATGTATCATTTCGGGCAAAAGGTATACACTTCAATCTTGTTAATTATAAGTTCTATACGTGTTATCTTTCTGTTGCGTACTCATGATATAATGGTTATTAGTTCTAAAAATCCAACAGTGGCATCACGATCGTATATGAATTTGTAATTACAAGAATAAAATTGGACAAACTAATTAGGGTTCTTGATTAATTTTTTAAAGCCCTTTAGGCATTTTATGCTTCAAGATTCGATCTTTATGTATCAAGATCCAATTTTTATTGGTTATTAAAATTGATTAGACGATTTCTAGGCTGTATGATGTGTTTAAATTGTTAATTGATCTGGTTTTATGTTAGATTAATTGTTAATTTGGCATCCATGATAAATACATGCAATTTATCATGGAGGCGATATATGATATTAATCCTGTTAATTGTTAAAATTATTATGATGATCAAGACCTAAAACATAGAACACTAAATTTATATGTTTTCGATCCACGACTTCAAAAGCTAGGGAATACCTTGGCATGTCTTAATGGGGCCTAAAAGTTAATTTA
>BQNB010160851.1:0-14750 GCA_026074375.1 Tanacetum coccineum
CGATCACAAACTAAACCGATTCTCAATTCACGCTTCGTCGAGGGAAAACGACCCGGGAGATTTTAGGGATTGCTTTGGTGAAAAGCAATATTCTTAAATCTTTTGGAATACGTATACTACTATACTATAATTGTATTTACCTCTTAATTATACATACTTGTTTTTTGTGTGTGGTTTGGGGCAAATCAGTTTTACTAAAATCTTTGCTCTCCGAATTTTTTTTCGTGAAACCTTAGTTTTCATAAATTGGGGTTTTTTCGATTCAAAGGTTCTGGTGATCGTTTCTTGTTCTTGGCTCTCACTAGTAACGCATGGAAGTGGGTTATTGTGGCTATTGTGAAAAAACTCTAATTTTTTAAATTAGGGTTTAGGTGATTTTTGGGTGATTGCTGATTTGGGTAATTATTGGTTTGGTTTAATCAAAACCTTAACTGAAGGTTTTGATTAGATCATATTTCTCTTCGTTGTGCACTTTTCATAATCTGCATAATATGTTATTTTACATTCCTACCCTGACTCTTTTGTATTTTGGATTGGTAATCCAGGATATAATCAGGGATCCATATCTATTTTTGATTATCTGTGTTTTTATTATCGTATGTCTCATGTTTTGATTATCTGAAGTATGTGGTCTATTGATCATCTTTTTTACATCATTTTCCTGTTGTTTACTTTCTTGTTGTTTTCTTTATCTACTTTGATTATTTATTTGTGTGTTGTTCTTCTTTAATTATGTCAGGTGATAATGGTGATGATAATATCTCTAGTAATTTTGATAATTCAATTCATAATTCAAATGATAATTTAAATGAAAGTGGCGTGTCTGATCTTAAATTTGGTGACCCGTTATTATTGCACCCTAATGATACCAGTCCAACCCCTCTCATCAACTTTAAATTGACTGGTACTAATAACTATAACATGTGAGTTGTGCCATGAAATTTGCCTTAAGAAATAAAAGTAAATTAAGCTTTATTGATGGAACTGTTAAGAGGAAGTCTAATGATCATGTTCTTGCTAACCAATGGGATTTATGCAATTCTCTGTGGTTGTTACTTGGATTCTTAACTATATTAGTGCTGAATTATATGTTGGTCAAAGTTATTCTAAAACTGTCTTTGAGATGTGGACCGACCTGAAAGAAACTTATGATAAAGTTGATGGATCTATGATCTTTAATCTTCATAAAAAAACATAAACACCTTAAATCAAAATGGGTCATCTCTTTTTGAATATTATCATAACCTTAATTCTTTATGGAAACAATTTGATGCCATGATTAGTCTTCCTGCTTGTACTTGTGAAGCTGCCAAACATTATGAAAACCATGCTAATCAAATTAAACTTATGCATTATCTTATTTGGGTTTGATATGTCTATTAACCCATTAGAGTAACATTCTCACCAAGGAACCTCTTCCTCTTGAAAAGACAACTTTTGTAGTTGTCGACGGAGAGGAGTCCCATCAGAATGGACTCTATAGGCACTCTACATCACAAGCACCATCCTGCAACTGCATTTACTTAGACAAAAGATTTTTTGATGACGTGTCATTTTATACACCTTTTCAGGGTCATTTAACCTCTAAATCAGGCCAACTATGCCCAAATATGTGTTTTTAAACGTTGTATTTTTATGTGTTAGCTTTTTTTGTGATGGCTTTTGGAGGGAACTAAACATGACTTGGGCTCAATTAAGAAAAACAGACAAGACTACACTCTACACCAAAGTCTCATGAAGAATTAATGTTACATTGCTGGAGAACGGCTTGCAATTCCTAAGCAAACGCCGTCATATCTTACAAGCGAACGGTCGTGTAGTGATCCTCATGGAACGTCGTTCAGAATCTTAACATGGCCTCAAAAAAAAACACTAGAAATTCGGTGAAGCTACGGCGTCAGAACCTAGGCGACGCAGTTGCGACTTCAATCTCTATCATATAACTCCACATTTTTAGGGATTTTAAAGTGTGTTACTTTGATCCGAACCCTAGGTTTAGAAGACGCATTTTAGCTGCTACTTACCGTTTTTAGGGTGTCAAACCCTATTGAATCTGCCATTAACTCATGTTCAATCAAGTAGATCCTTTATCTTTTATCATTCAATATGTTGTATATATTGCCTTAATTATAGATTTATGTTCTTCACTACCTTATAGACATTTCTGGCTAGATCCATTTAGTATTTACTTATGATGCAATGAAAATTGAATTATGTCGATTCTATTATTATGTTGTTTCTATTTGATGGATGTGCCGTTAGGCGTTAGAAAAACTAGCCATAAGATATTAAATTGGCATAGACGTCTAGGGAAACGCCGAGTGGTGTAGAAATGCAATCCATCGATAACATCTTCATACTATAAACCTACCCCTAATATTGTTATTGCTCCTTAATAAGTGTTTTTGTGCTCTCCTCGAAGGGTAACACAATCTGGGTGATACATCTCTATTCGAAGATCCCGAATAAGCCTGATCTGACGCATCCAAACCCAAAGAATGAACTGGCGAAGAACCCGAAGATGAACTGGAAGAAGATAAGTGATGATCTGGAGAACGAGGTGATGCATGCCTCGATGCTAATCTGCGAGCTGGTAAAGGTCCAACTCTCTTCCTTGCAGTCAACAACTTACACGGCCCGTTAAGATGGGCGGTAAGGTCGACCAAAAGGAATAGCCTCCTCGGGTCGGATAAGAGTCGCTGACCGTCGACGAATCTCAAGCGGGGCAGTAACAGGAGCAATAGGAAACTCATGTGATGATGATGGACGTGCTGTTACCCTGCTCCTCCAACGAGCAATGGTAGTAACATAAGGGTCCTGCAGTGGTGGTCCATCAGAAGAATCAGGAGCCTCAGAAGAATCGGTGCATATGAATGGTGAAATAGCTGGTAGCGGGGAAATGTGCTCTGGTGAAGTCATCTCATCTAGTGAATCAGAATCAGAACCCGTAAAGGGAACCAAGCCACACAATCCAGTAGGTG
Organism: Tanacetum coccineum; assembly: GCA_026074375.1. Classification (NCBI taxonomy): domain Eukaryota; kingdom Viridiplantae; phylum Streptophyta; class Magnoliopsida; order Asterales; family Asteraceae; genus Tanacetum; species Tanacetum coccineum. Next base: position 2,982 of record BQNB010160851.1, read on the forward strand.
AAGCGTCAAGAGTCGTCTCAACCATAGGAGCGGCAGGGGAAATAACATGGGCAATAGTAGAAGTCTCTAGAGCAACCACAGAAGTAGAAGGAATAACAGTAGGAATATCACCAAAAAGAATAACCCGAGAGGGCGGTGATCCCACACTCTCATCCGAAGAATCAGAAGAAATAATGATAGCTGAAGCTGCCATAATCTGCACAAGCAAAAGTTTATATAAATCTCCTTTATATGAAACCATGCAAGGCATAAAGAAATGCTAAAATGAATGGCAAGGTAAATATGGCAATATGTAATACTCTCACGTATATATAGCAATCTCATATATATGTATGCAACAAGGATAGACAACACGTAAGCACAGATAGAGGCACATAGGATCACATACTGGTTATAGACCAGACCTAGTATAACTACCTGGTTCTCTATAACCTTGGCTCTGATTACCAATCTGTCACACCCCCAAACGGGGCCTGGACGGAATACGTGTCCGAGGGCGTGACGTCATAACAATCCGATCACAAAGCAATAAAGAACGACCACTAATCATGGACGTTTGAAAAAGTTTACTCGTCGCATAAAATAAAATAAATTTAAGTTTTACAACCCATAATAATTAAGTTAAAAGTAGCGGAAGCATAACAAAGTTTTGATAAAGACAACGAGTAAATAGTAGATAAGTCTTGAAATTGGCAAAGTCACATAGCACATAGACTCCACATAGCATCAAGAATCAATCCAAGCTAAGCACCTGAGAAAACATGTTTAAAACGTCAACATAATGTTGGTGAATTCATAGGTTTAAGTTAATACAAGAGTGGACCACAAGATTTCAAAACGTATGCGACTACTATAACAGATACAACATAAGGCCAAATGAACCAGAGAACCGTTTCCCTTAAGTGACCATAAATCTACTCAAATTGGCCAACTAGTTCATCTAGATGTATGGGGACCCTATAAGGTCACCAGCAAAGAAGGTTACAAGTCCATTCTCACAATTATTGATGATTATTCCAGGGCTGTATGGGTATATATGCTTAAAAATAAAGTTGAAGTCTTTGTCAGTATTGAACATTTTGTTAACCTTCTTCTAAATTAATTTGATGTTAAAGTAAAAAAAATAGTAGTGATAAGGGGAATGAGTTTGTCAATAACAAAATGAATTTTTTTTGTAAAAACAAGGGAATCATTCATCAAACTTCCATGACTTACACCCCCTAACAAAATGGGATTGTAGAAATAAAACACAAACACCTCCTCAATGTGGCTAGTTTTCTTATGTTTCAGGGGGGGTTACCTCCATATCTTTGGTCTGATTATATTTTAACTGTTGTCTATCTGATCAACATGCTTTCATCCTTCGTCTTAGCTGGCCAAGCTCTTTACTTCCTTGTGTATGGGAGAAATCCCACACTCTCTCATGTTATGGCTTATGGTTGCTCGTGTTTTGCAATAAATTTTAAACATCGATGGCAAGTTTAATTCTAGGTCTGAAAAATATGTCTTCATATTGTTGGGTCAGTTTAGTGTCCTTCGGTCTTTTAGTAGATTTAAACATAAAATACCCTAAGTCAAATGTCTCGCTGAAGATAATTTAGCTCCAGCTCTTTACGTACTTAGAAGACCAAAGATATCTTCACTTCAGTTTATGTGACGGTTCAGAAACTAAAGACAAGACCTTAGCAAGAGTTTTAGTTCAGCTTGGTTGGCAATGCCAAGCTGAATGATGTCGATCTCCTCTTAGAATCTGAAACAAAATGTTTCTCTTCTAGAAGGTTTATAAGGCAGGAAAAGATATGCTTTAAGTTAAAAGGAATAAAGCATATTTCCTTGGGAATTACTTCTTCCAAAGTTGGTATAGAAGTACAACAACTTTCCCAAAAGTACTTTTCCTCATGTACCCTAGTATGGTTGCATTAAATGGGATCTCAACCACCCATCTAATGCTTGACACATGAAAAGGGGAACTTCATTGTAAATCCTAATTTCTTGGTATAAAAGAAATGTTATATGGGAGTAATTAAATAAGCATCTCTTGAAATTAATGTGAAACACATTCAAGAGCATTTACACCTCGAATCAAACTAGAGAACCAACTAAGCTTCAGCTTCAGTTTAGGGTTATAGATTTTATACTTAAACACTTACTTTGGTTCGTGTTTAAGTTTGAGAGGAGATCACCAAATTGTCATTTAACTACTTTTCTATTCCACAAGCAAACCATGGCATAGATTCTTTATGCATTCTAATAAGAATTTATATGTTGAAAAGTACTTCTTGTGTTTTGTTTTAAACTTGTTCTTATATTGCTATACTTAGTTTTAAAAAATACACTTTGTTGTCATGGAATGTGATTAGTTTAACTTTATAAACCATTATCAGATTCAAGTGGACCAACAAGTGGTATCAGAGCGATTTCATTTGTAAAACTTGTTTCAAAAAGCTTTTAAAACTGCTCAAAAGATTTTTAAAATTAAGATCCAAGAATGGCAGCAGAAGTACCACAAACTCTAGAGTATAGGGGTGGCCAGTTAAATGCTACTCCTATGATAGAGGTGGAAAATTTTACTAATTGAAAGAAAAGGTTCGTGTGTGTAACCCTTGCACTTTTCTGAGATCTATATGTCCTAATATAGTCCTTTGATTATTTGACTTTTGTTAGTTTCGTTGAACAAGCTACTGTGTTGACGGCGTTGATTAATGGTTATCTTGGTTATCTTATCTTTATTGTGTTTAAATTAATCATTTTTTGAAGAATTTTATCTATGTGATCATATTCCGGGAGGTTGTCCCGTGTATTGCTTGAGATATCTTATAACGAGTCCCGGCACGTCCGTTAATGTTCAAAGCGAATCTAAGGCAATTTGACTGTGAAATATGTCGTGTGAATACTTTAAATTCATGGAAAAGTATTTTTGAGTTCATTAAAAATACTAGGAAGCTTCGGGTAACATTTTAAGGTAACGAAGTTTGAGCCTTAAGAGAACCCGACACAAAACGAAGCAAACCCTAACCCCTTTGGATACCACCGGTGGTCGAACCCACTAGGGGACATGTGGAGTTCCATTTTTTTGTCTTTGGTCCCCCTTTTGTGCCATTTGTGCTTAAATCATAAGTAAACACACTTACATGCATATTTTTTCATTGATCTCAAAACATTTTCTTTTGTTCTTCCTGTTTGGTTCGTCGATTTCTCACACACAACTCAAACTCTTAAAAATTTTGCAGTTTTTTTTTTTTTTTTATGTGTTTGTTGAACCAAGAACATGAAGATTTAGGAGTAGTAGGTTGATTCTGGTAGTCGGGTTATCATATAAACAACGTTTGGGTTATCCGGTTTCGTGTCGATCTTGTCTTCAATACCCTCTTTGTAAGTCGATCTTTTCCTAAATATTATTGTACTTTTAGACGTATATTGATGCATAGATGAATGTTGTACGGTCCGTTTTCTTAAAATTGTAAACTAGAAACTTTCGAAAGAATAAAAAGGGTGCGTCATGGTTCGAACTCGAGACTAAGAAAAACATGGGTTGATCATTTTTATGTCGTGGTTGTGATGGTTGAAAAACATTTAGATACTATATAACTTATTTTTGGTCTAGCTTAAATAATAAGCTTATTCGGCTTATTTTAGCTTAATAATATTCGGTTGGAATAAAGGTTTAAGAAAACATGGTTTTGGTTATTTACTTATGGTATCTTATTTTTGTGAGCTTATTTGGTAACTTATTTTGATGTCTAAATGAACTATGTAGCTTATTAGCTTATTTAAAAGCTTAATGGACTTATTTTGGGCTTATAAAGCTCACGGCCCAACAAGGCCCAACAAGCGACTTATTGTGGTCCTTATTGTGGTCTGGCTTATTTATGTGGCTTTTGGTTATAGCTTAGTATGATAATTAAGGCCTAACGAAGCTTAACGGTTTGAAAATAAGCTACGGATAGCTTATTTTCATCTTAAAGGGGCCACGACCCAATAAGATGAGCCAAACCTTGGCTTGGTCTTGGTCCGTGAGTCTTGGCTTGCGTTGTGGTTTATTTCTCGGCCTTATATTTGATATTATATATGATATTGGATTTAAATCGGATCTTAGAACTTGAAAGTAACGTTTTGGACCTCTATTGGGCCTTAAGGCCCAATAAGCGAAAACTAGTCGTTTTACGTGATTAGAACGGACTTTTGAAAGTGAAACATACTTATATAATTACATATATGTAAATTAGTCGTTTGAGGAAACATGTTTTGATAAACATCGCGAAATACAGATTTTTGGCATCTTGTCGGAAAATGGTGAAATTTGGGAAAAAGTGTTTGAAAGTAAGGTTTAAAACCTTGGTAAACGTTGTATAAACGAACGGGTCATGCCAAAATTTCGTAAAAATCCTATACTTAGATTTTTACTCAAAACTTAGTTATACGACAAAATAATAAAATATTATTATTTTGATAAGTCGACTAAAAGACGAAAAATATATATATTATAATTAAGAAAAATGAAAATTCTCCAAGTCGTTTAGTATGAATAAACATTTCTTTTCATATAACTATACATATAATTAAAGTAACTATGGTTACCGAATAGACTTACCGAAATATATTCCTAAATACCTATTATCCGAGTCTTCTTATATTACTTACCTATTGATACTTAAATAGTATATGTATATTATACTAAGGTATGAACTAGAACATGTTATCTTTGAAACTAAGTCGTCAACCATCACACCACTGATAACGTTAAGGATAACCGTACAACGCATCTGACCTCTATGCATTGACCTTGAAAACACTTTTGGAGCGTACATCTAAAACCGAACATTAACTGGATTAGGTCGTGACCGGACGTCGTTGCACTTGCTTGTTTGATCTAGATCTTTGCTACCTAACATCTTTTGGCGTAACTGAGGTTTCTCGTACCCACATTGAACTTGTTTTATCTTTAGGTGAAAATGATACTGAAATCTATTTTTGAACTTGTTTTCTTACTGTGCGAAACTTTTTATCTTTTTGGACAATGTTATGTGCCTATGACTGCTATGTGAATGACATAGCATTTGTTTGAACTTGTTTTGTGAACCTTGTGATCTTGTGATCTTGTGATCTTGTGATCTTGTGATCTTGTGATCTTGTGATCTTGTGAACTTGTGGATCTTCCGCCCTATGCATAGCTCCAGCTGGTAGGACTCATAGTCGTGTTAATAGAAAGTTGGATCTGTTGAGAGTGTTGGTAATTCAGATGATGTGTAGCTAGACCCTTCGATAGCATGTGTTACTACGTTGGTATCTTATCTAGTGCATGTATTCACTGTTATATTGCACAATTGTCCACTACTTAAACTATGGCACAGCAACTAGGTTGTAATCAAACCTACGAGCTCACCAAATTTATGTTGACCTTTTCGAGTATCATTTTCAGGTAATGTTAATGATCAGTGAAAGTTTTGTTCGAGCTTTAGCAACCTGAAGGGCAGCCAGTATATCTATCTTCTGAGAGACTTGCATTTGTTATTTTGATTGATCTTGAGCATTTTGGATTATGTTATCTTGAGACTAGCTTTATCCTGCGTGGGAATTTGGATTGTGATCTTTGACTAGGTGATGTGTTCTTCGACGAATCTTCACCCAAGTGGCTACATTGGTCGGGGAATGTCACAACACTTCTCTTGAATGCATTTTAGTAGTTTCCTATCGTGTATCTGTGTTGTGATTAGCATTCCCCGACGCTTCCTATGTTTCCGCCTTGTCGGGGTGTAGACAGTTGTAATTAAAGCCAAAGTTATAGAGAACTAAGGGTGTGCCGAGACGTATATCCTAAGAATCTTCATATATGCATATAGGACTTATGTGCGTGGTGTTCCGCTTATACTTCTTCTATTAGAATCTATGTGATATCTAATATATAGTATAGATAATCCAATCATTGGATGTGTGTGCCTATACTGACACAACTCGGAAAGGATCAAATATAAAAACGGGGCCACGTATTATAAATGGATCACGACACACACAAATTTAGGGGTAAATATCGTTCACTCAAATCAGTGATGACACCTTAGGACCGTATGTGTATAAATATATGGATATATATACATATAGTATGTTAAGACCACCCATAAGCTAACCTCTCCTCTTACCCGATGTTACCCATGTTCTCCCTCATGTAGATAATGCCGCCAAAGATGACGATACGAAGTGCAAGCTGATCTACTGCTGCACCACAAGGTAGAGGAATGGGTGGACAAGTTGGTAGAGGAGCTAGAAGAACTATAGAACCAGTATGGAGAAACAATGAAACAATTGGTGAACTTGATGTTCAAGGAAATGACCGAGGTGTTGAGGCGAATGGAGGTGTCGGTGGAGTCCCTGTCTTCTTCACAATCGTTGCTCAACAGTTGCAGAACCTACTTCCTACCCTCTTAGCTTAAGTAGGCAACCAAGGTAACAACCAAGGGAACAATAGGAATCAAAACGGCGATGCCGTCAATGACAACATCCAGGGCGATGTTAGGAATGTCATTGTGAACAATGACCATAGGTTTTTGTACCTATAGAGAGTTCTGACTTGTAACCTAAAAGAGTATGCATGGTAAAGGGAGGTGCTATAGTCTATACCCTTAGAATTAGAAAGATGGAGCATTCAGGATAAGAGTGGGTGTAGGGATAACCAAAAAGGTGAAGTATGCTGCTGGATCATTTGTTGGTAAGGCTCTCACGTGGTGGAACTCTTAGATCCACACACAAAGCGGAGAGGCCGCTGTTGGGATAACATGGAAGACTTTAAGATTTACAAAGGGAATTTTAACCAGTCAATGAGATGCAGAAACTACAAACTGAGTTTTGGAACCACGCCATGGTCAGGTCTGGCCAAGATATGATTGATGACATCAAATAACGTCACTTTTATAGCATCAATTATCCCATGTAATTAACCCATTTTATATAATTATTACAAAGAATTGTTACTTAATCATTTGTATTGAGAATTTGCAGTCATTATCGATACATGGTTGAAAGTAGCAAAAGGCCGCATTCTAAGCTTAATCAAAGAGATTTGAAGATTAACTGTTATACACAAATACACGGTATCCATCAGCAGATACGCGTACTGTAGCTCACTTTACTAAAGACCATGAAGGAAACAAGATCAATACGCCATATCCAGAAGAAACCAGTACGCCGTATTCAATCCATATAGAAATAAAATATTCTAGAAGATATCAAACATGGTCCCTACTCCAAGAAACCCCTAATACGCCGTATCGAATACTTTCGATATGCCAATCCAAACTTTTGCCAATCTTAGAATAGAAAACCAAAAATGATTTTAAGTGTCTAATCATATTTGATACCTACACCTTAAAAGTAATTTTTTAGAGGAAGAAGAAGAGAGCAACGAGGTCTTGCAACGTGATGAACTGCACAGTAAACAACTTATAATCTTCATATACTCTTGTAATCGTCATTTTGGTATCATTTGTGTTAACTCGGTTAGTGTACATGGCTAAATTATTACTCTGCGTATTGATTATGGACGTTTGAAGCTAATACCTTCAGTATTGACCATTATTAGAAGATCTGAAGTTGGTTTGTTTATCTCGATTGCTAATTATTATGAATTGCTTGTTTATGTTTATCAATTTATACTTGTTTACGTGCTTTTGTATGCGACCTATCATTCAACTGGATCTAGTGATACGGACCAAGTAATCTAGATGTCGGGATAGCTCTCCATATAGTGATTTATAACATTTAGACCACTAGGATCACAAATAACGAACCTATCTTTGCCCTTTGATGTGACTTAGTTGAGACTGGCAGGTAGACCTAGGGACCACGCTACGTATCTCAAGTTTTAATTAGGTAAAGACTGTTACTGAACTGCTAGTGTATGAATATCTTTTAAGCAGTAAGTGGTTAAGATCTCTCTGAGCTAGGGTTTAATAACATAGATTTCCCATTGCTTTAATGCTAATATAGATAATAATAAACAAATAAGGTTGCTTTATGAGGATTGCGTTTAATTGTACAGAATTCTACGTGGCCAGTAAGGAAGAAGTAACACCTAAGTCTTAAGAATGATATGCCCCCGAGCTAAGTAATCATTGTACCAAATAAACAAACCAACATTCTAATTGGATTAATAATGGTTAATACAGTTTTCTTATATTTGGCCAGACCGCTCTTTTACCTTCTGTTAATTTACTTGTGTACGTTATTATGTCTTAAGTTGTTTTAAGTCACCACAAAACCCGTGTCAGTCTCTTAGGCTGAAAACCCCCTATCCGTTAGATTTAGGATTAACATAGGTTTAGCATAGGTTTAACATAGAATAGAATTAACTTAGTCTAGATAACCAAAATATTAATAAATTGAAAGATTGTTTCTTGCTCTTAGTGATCGACACCTACATACCAAGAAACTACCACGACCGGTACACTGCCCGTTAAAGTGGTTGTTTTAATATAATTTAAAACTAAAATTAAAAAATTAACAACACACCAACGACACATCAAGTTTTTGGCGCCGTTACCGGGGAGTGAAAATTTAATCTTGATTTTTAGTTATATTTTGATTTTAACATTAGCTAATCTTAATCCTTAGGATTAGTGTATAATATATGTAATATTTGCTTGTATATTGTGTGTTTTAAGTTTTGTGTGATTTTTTTTGTATAATTTTTTTCTAATACACTGTTCTGGTCGATAACCCGATACGACGTATCCACTTCCATTGGATACGACGTATCCAACTTTCTTATCCAATACAGCGTATTGATTCAAAAGATTAATACGACATATTCAGATCCATTGAATAGGGCGTATTGATTATCTGATACAATAACAGATCTAGTTTTTTGCATTCAACTTCCATATATCTATGTTTTCTTTCTCCTAAGCCCATCCTACTGATTGTTTATCCCTTGTTTCAGGTAGTGCATGACAAGGAGTTCTACGAAGGAACTATTTATGCCTTTCAAAGAACCAGAACGAGAATTTCGATCATCCAGGAAGCACTTCAAGACACTAAGTCTTGACGAATCGAGATTGCCTGATTTCGATCTATTTTTGGACCAAGAAGAATATTCGGAGGAAGAAGTTGCGGAAACTATGGAACAATACATAAGCAAAACTCGGGCCGACTATAGATCGAGAGTTGCCAGGCCTAAGATCGAGGACAAGGATAATTTTGAACTAAAAGGCCAATTTCTCAAGGAACTACGTACCAACACTTTCAGCAGTTCAGATCATGAAGATGCAAACGAACACATTGAGAAAGTTCTTAAGATCGTAGATTTATTCCACATCCCTAATATAACTATAGACCAAGTGATGCTTAGAGCCTTTCCTATGTCCCTAACTAGATCCGCAAATCGTTGGGTAAGAAACAAACCATCTGGTTCGATTGCAACTTAGGAAGATCGAAAGACAAAGTTTCTAAGCAAATATTGCCCACCTCCTCGTACTGCAAAGAAAATGGAGGAAATCAATAACTTTCAGCAAGAACCGGATGAAAACCTTTATCAAGCTTGGGAGCAATTTAAATAACTCTTGATGAAGTGTCCTCAACACTATTTAACAGAGATGCAGGAGGTAGTCTTGTTTTATAATAGATTGGATGTTTCAACTAGATAAATTCTTGATTCAAGAGGAGCCATACCATCAAAGACGGCTGCTGATGCAAAAGTAGCCATCCAAGAAATGGCTGAATACTCTCAAAAATGGCACAATGGAACATCTAGGACCAGAAGTACTGAAACTTCTAACGGATTAGCAACCATACAAGCACAACTCAACAATCTTGGAAGAGAAATCAAGAAAGTGAATGAAAAAGTTTATGCTGCTCAAGTAAGATGTGAACAATGTAAAGGTCCCCACTACACCAAAGATTGCCCACTAAAGGAAGAAGGAAAAACCCTCGAAGAAGCTTACTACACTCAATTTGGTGCACCTTTTCAAGGAGGGGGATATAGAGCAACTGCTCCGGGATTCTACCAAAGGAACAATGCAAACCCTTCGTACCAAGAACGAAGGCAATCTATGGAAGAAACCCTAAGCAAATTTATGGGGGAATTGGCAAAAAGACATGATGAGAACTCTAATTTGATCAAAGAAATCCAAGCTTTAACGGATGCTGCCATAATAAACCAAAGAGCTTCAATTAAAACTTTAGAGATCCAAATCAGGCAAATGAGCAAGGTACTACAGGAAAGAGGATTTAGAAGTTTACCGAGCTCTACTGATACTAACCCGAGAGACCATGTCAATTCGATCTCGACTACTGTTAAAGCTGATGCAAGCTCGATACGCCGTATTGGATCACACCAATACGACGTATCCACTAAACAAAATAGTACACTAATGTACGAGACAAGACAAACGACAATCTCGTTTCCAAGTCGTTTGAATGATTGCTACTGTGAAGATAAGAAGCTTGAATCTTTGCTCATCATTGGATCATTATTTGCTGCCGTTGGATCAATTTGGTGAGCACACGGATTACCAGCGTGGCAATCTGTGTGTCAGACCTTGTGTTTGTTTTGCAAGCAATATAGTGTAAAAATTTGATCCTTGGTCTATTTTCTTCATTCCACCGCGGCATTCTTTTATGGGTTTTAGCCAATGAGAGAGTCTGGTGACGTTTTTTTTGCTAGCTTGCACCTTAACACTTGAATCTTGAATCCACGTAGTCAATTTGCATTTGCCATTTGTTTTAAGCTCAAGGTAAAACGGGAGAGATGATGAACAGTTAAAACTATTTTTCCTGCGTGTTTTTACTTTCTATAAAAAGGGTGGGTGTTTGACTCGGGTATGATGGGTTTTGACTTGGGCCCAGGTGGTATTATTTAAGGGATTGGGCCGGGTAATGGTGTTTAGGGTAAAAATGGTTAAGGTTTATTAATTTTAAGGACCATTTGTGTAATAAGGTTAAACATTAGGGGCTGTTTTAGACTTTTGAGAATTTTGTCTTTTAGTGAGTTGACTTTGATTGACCAAGGGTTGACTGGAGTTAACTTTTGACCTTTCTTGCAATCAAATCCTCAGCTCTTGTACACTTTTTCCATTCCCGTGCGTGTTTGTCCGGTTTTGACCGTTTTCTTGCGATTTTTGCTATATCCGTACCTACATAATCACAGAGACAAAACAAGCAATTTACAAGCATTTTAAGCACAATTCTGTCTTTTTAGGGTTATTTTTGATATAAAAAGGATATGTGTTTTCACACATATCAATAGGTTTTGAATTTTTACATGCTAATTTTTTCCCTATCTTGTACGTAAATGTAATGTCCAAAAAGTTTTATAATTCTATAAGGAAGGACAAATTGAAATACAAGGGAAACAATGTAGTTGGAGCCTTAATGAACATACCTATCTTTGTTGGAACTTTTTCTATCTTAACAGATTTTGCAGTTTTAGAAGATATGGATGCTTATCGTATGAAGGAATGGGCGATGTTATTTTTGGCGAACCATTTTTAAGAGAAGTTGGAATTAAAGCAAGACGGTTCGATGGATTGATTACCATTTACAATGGTAATGAATGTGTAACTTACCAAATGGTGCGATCCCATCCGAGGTTTAAACAACACACTAATGAACAAGGCAACAAGATCCCACCATTACTGAAGGTAAGTGAAAAAGATAAGATGAATGAGATATCGCACTCGTACCAAAAGCTCAAGAGTTTCTACAAGGGGGTCTTGAACTTAGGACTCGAATATGTCCGAGATGCGGAGATGGAAGAATGGCTCACACGCGGGCACATTA
>BQNB010160852.1:0-12660 GCA_026074375.1 Tanacetum coccineum
CATCATATAAAGTTCCATTCTGCTTTTCCATGAATCATACAAGTGTTTTTCCAGCATCGGTGGTTTGTTGTCACCTCCAGAGAGAAGTGATTTATCAGCAAGAGACGTCATTGTGATATCAAAAGATTACAATTTGATCGATCGGTGGTAGAAAGAAATTGTGTTTGATACGTGATTGTTGAGTCTTGAATTAAAACTATACGGGATTTTACAATTCTTGACAAAACCGGGAAGACAAGTGTTTGTTTCACGGGATTTTACAAGTCAAAGAAATAACCGTATAATTTAAAATTGAGTTTGTTAAGTTTGAATTGAATTAATTTTTCACTGGTTCGGTCCTCTAGTTCGAATGGCTAGTTCGAACCTCTCGTTCGAACGGCTAGTTCGATCCTTCGTTCGAACCGCTAGTTCGATCCAACCTAGAAGTCGCTAGTTCGATCCTTCGTTCGAACGGCTAGTTCGATCCTTCGTTCGAACCGCTAGTTCAGTCGTTCGTTCGATTCAAACTAAAAGTCGCTCATTCGATGATCTCGTTCGAGTCACTAGTTCGATTATCTTGTTCGATTGACTAGTTCGATCCCCTTGTTCGATCCCTCTAGTTCGATCCTAACTATTACGAAACACAACTTTTCAAAACTCAAAAAGACACGATTTTTAATGATTTTTAGCAAAAATTCTTGTACAACTAGTATTACTAACCCTATAGGAACAATAAAAATGAAAACTTTAAGGTTTTTAAGCCAAAAAAAATTTATCACTAATTTGCTCTTTGTAAAGGTTTTGAACACAAATCAAACACAAAAATCTAAACACACCACTCCATGGCTCTTGATACCAATTGTAGAATACTAGTAATCTAATGAATCAACCAAGAACAATAAGTGAGATGTGGGTTGGATTGTTAGAGAGAAACTTGGATGGAATGGATGAATGTATTATGGAATGTGTGAAAACAAATGGAACAACCAACCCTCTCCAAGACTAGGAGAGGGTGTATAAATACTACCATGGCCGGCCCATGGGCTGGAGTTGGGCCACCCATGGGCCTTGGGCCGGACTAGATTACTAATCTAATCCTTATACTAACTACGAGCTAAGACTTGTTACAACTTTGGAAGTGACCGACACTTTTCGTGTTTCCAACATTATTGTTTAACAAATTTGCAAGAAGCTACACTTAATGTAGTCAAGAAGAAAAATAAGGTGTTGTATAGTGGAAATAATGGCAATAATTCAAGATTTAATGTTCAACACACCAATAATAAGCCACCCTTGACAAATCCACCAGTTACTAACACACAAGCCCCTAAGTCAAACATGAAACAATTAACATAAAAAGAGTATCAAGAAAAGAGATTCAATAGCTTGTGTTTTTTCTATGATCAAAAGTATACTTCAAGTCATAAGTGTAGTGGTCCGATGTATTCATTGGAATTTTTAGCAGTTGATGATAATGAAACTCAAGACAGTGATAATGAGTGTTTGGGAGAGGAGAATTTAGAGGAAATACAAGAAATTCCATAGATTTCTTTAAATACTATGAATGAGGTTCAAAACTTTAAGACTATGAGGGTTAAGGGAACTGTGGGCAAACACATTCTTCACATTTTGGTGGATTATGGGTCTACTCATAATTTTGTAGACATTGCAGTGGCCAAGAAATTAGGTTGTCATATTAGGAGTACTTGTCTTTTATCAGTAACTATGAGGGATGGGTATAACATTGCAATAACTAGTGAGTGTAAATAGTTTCATTGGCAATTACAAGGAGTTGATTTTTGGTCTGATGTCATGTGATACTTTTTCTTTCGAAAGGTTGAATGAACGACGGATATTGCGGGGTTTGGATATTGGTCAAGATTTGAAGAATTATAGCAAGGAAAATCGTGATGCAGTCGTTGACACTCAAAAAGTCGCATGAGACCCCCACTACTTTAACATAACAAAGAAATTGTAGTTGAAAATTAGGTAAATTTGTGAAAATTATTGTCAAAGTCTTGATTGTAACACCTCGGTTCGGATAGAGTATAAACGGAACTTGTGTTGGGCTAATCGTTACAGAGTTCGCCCACATGACTTAGAAGAGTAATTTTGGGTTGTGGAAGTGATTTGAAAAAATCATGAAAGAAACCGTCAAATCATTACGAATGATTTTTTTCACACAGCTTCACCACAACATAATAGCACAAAGATCATCCATATAATTCCTTTTACACCACACACAAACATTTCGACAATATAGACCACCAAACGGACCCCCACACTTAAAAACAACACCGTCGTTGTATGACGTCCTTGAGAATTAAACAATTGATAAGAAGAATAATTTTTAAAGAAATCGTTTTTTAATTAAAAACAAACACAATAGTTTTGGTAACCGAAGTCAATTCCACACGGTAACTCTCTAGAATAACGCAAAAAAAGCGGAGATGTGGGAAATCGCGAAGCTTTTAAAACCTCTCCTTTACGGGTCGAAGTTCGATGGATCAACCCTCCTTATACCTCCTTTGGGGAAGGTCTGTCTAGAGTATTAGATGAGTGTCTAGTGGGTGGTGGGGGTGTGGTGGGGTTAGGGGTGGTAGGGGGGGGGGGAGGTGGGGGGGGTTGGGTGGTTGTTGGTGGGTTGGGGTTGAGGGTTTGGGGGGTTGGGTTTTCTTGTTTATGTGGTGGGTGTTTTGCTACCTTAAGGTGACCAATTATTACACAAATGACAACTCGATATCTTTGGAATGTTTTTTCAAGTCGATACGTCAAAAAACAATCTTCCAAGGATAACTTGAAATTCGTAACATAGCCTCCCCGGCAAGCGGTGCCAAAAAATTGACCGCGTCAATAGTATATATAATCAATACTATATATAATATTAGCGAGATCGCAAATTCACTTTAACAAGCGATAAACCAACTCCACAAATAAAATAAAAATTCCGGAAGTATCGACTTGAAAGTAACCCGCCATCTAGTCGTGTCTCCGTGTCGTTTTTGGTCCAACGAGGCGTGAATTATGTACACTTCAGAGGATCGTCGTACAGTGACGTCATACAGAGAGCTAAGATGATACGAGTGTCTGCTTGGGGGGGCCGAGAGGGAGGAGTGGCTGGGAGGCAACTGGACACATCTATTATCTACCTAACGGATCATAAGCAATTACAGAACGTTTACACCACTTCTCGGACAATTAAAGCGACGATAATTCACTATGCGATGCATTCAAGTCATCAGGCACTATTATAATAGAGTGAAGTAAGGAGCGGTATTCATACGCGACTCGCAGACAGACTCTCTATCCACTCTTTTAGGTATAGGGTGTGAGAGGACGGAGCAGAGAGGAGAGGGGGGGGTTTTTTCGGAGAGGGTGTCGACGACGTTGTCACGCGAGTAGAGGATGGGAGGATACAAAGAAAAGTAAAAAAAATAAATTATATTTTTTTTGACTTTATGTAATGTATTTTGAATTAAAAACATGGGCAAGGTTACTCTGAAGAACCCTCTAGAGCACTATAGATTCTGCGATCGTTGAACTGTAGTGCGTTTTGTTGCGGGGGGTCTTTCTTGGGGAGTCGTAGTATTCGAGGAGGTATTGTGAGTGTAGAGTATTGCTTATATTAGTATATCATGTTCTAAGGCAGAGACTAGTCTACTTCTGAGGAGAGATGTGATGAGAGAAGCGTCTGAGTCAGGGTGTTTAATGCATTGAATGTGTTTAGCGATCGAGAGCGTTCGTAGTAGAAGGTACAGGCGGTAAATCTGGGCACTGTCTGGGAAATGTCACACTGAGAAGAATGTTTTTCAATTAGTAAAAATTTGTAGACGACCGCTTAAATTAGAAGCAGCAGGAGTGGGGAGGGGGGGACTATGGGACACAGAGGGTCGACTGGGTGGGGGACTTATTTCAGACGGATACACGAGGGATAGTGGATGTTGGGGGTGGAGGTGTCGTGGGGGGGTGCATCAGCTGGTGAGCGGGTGTTTTTGAAGTGAGCTTTCTGGGTTATGAGGAGGGCGCTGAGCGCGGAAGAGTGGGGGTCATTGGTGTGCTAGATAGAGGGGGTGTTGTGGACATATGGGCGGGTGGACATTATTGGAGGGGGTGGTGACGTGACTAAATTCGTGCGTCTTAAGGTGATAGTATACTTTATTGATAGTATGGGTGGGGGGGTTAGGATGGGGGGTTTTTAATAGGGTAGGGAGTCACACGGTGTGAGGGGATACTATGAACATGAGTGTTTTGATGGTACAGCTCTAGGTTTTTTGTGTGTGAGGTTATGTTTGATGGGCGAGGTACTGTGGTGGTCTGCGGGGGTGTGTTCGGAGAGGTTGAGGGTGAAGTTAGAGGGATTGTTAGGGGGGGTGGAGTTATCTATGTGAAAGACATATTGAGGTTGGAGTAGGGTTGTCTATTAAAGTTGGTTTTACTCGACACATGGGTGGAGATAGTCTTGTTGCAATTTGATCTTTTTTTTGTTTACTGGGTACGATGTGTAGCTTGAGTTTGATGGTTGGGGTGAGGGAGATGATCAGTGGATTGACACGTGAGAGGGTACGTAGCATATGGTCAGAGTGGGTCGGAGATTGTACACAAAGGATTATGATATGAGAGGAGTACAGAGATACAGAGCTACGATAGAGAGATTAGAATCGGAGTGGCTATCGGACTAGGTGTTAGGTGATTAGGTCTGTGAGTACATTATATTGAAGGAAGAGGGGAGTGTCAGGGGAGCGGGTGGGTGCGTGGATATATGTGTGGATAGGAATCTGGATTTGTAGAGGGGTGTTGTGCGTGTGTGACTGGGTGGCAGGGCAGGAGGGTGATGGTGGGAGGCAGAGGGGTAGAGGTTAGGTGATGAGAAGTGTGGGAGGGACAGAAAGTGGGACGTGAGAGTGATGTGGTATCTCTATATATAGTGTACACATATGTTAGCTTGGGAGATGTATAGAACTCTGGTGTGTATAATTGGGAATTGATGGGTGGTTGAGTAATATGTGAGTGACAGACTGCTATTAGGTAGTATTGGGTGGTTCGTGGTGGGGACATTGGCGGGACATATTTGATGTGGACATTTAGGGATTGTGGAGAGTTGTGTAATTGGTGGTATATGTGTAAGGGTGTTTGTGTGGGGGTAGTGTGATAAGGAGGTACGTGGCATTTTACTTGGAGGGGATTGGCGCGAGGTGTATGTATTATATGCGATATGGGGTAGGGTGACGGGTGGTAGATTATAAGGTTCTTGATTGGTAAGTGTCTCTGTATTTAATAGGATTTGGGTATCTGAGGAGGAGACATATGTGATCATTGTAGGACTTCTGTGTGGGGGGATGTTTATTAATAGTGGGGGTGTGTCTTGTGTTTGTATGGTTTAGGGTGGTGCAGTGTTATTGGATTGACTAGGGAATACATCACATTTGAGGGGGGTACAGTGGAGTTACATTGGTTAGGGTTGGTGTAATAATTATGTGAGATGGGGTGTGGGTACTGTGGTTAGTTGGATGGGTTAGTTGTGAGTGTGGGTGAGGGTAGGTATGTTTAGAGTATTTGATGTAGTAATTTTGATGTGGATGTGTTGAGTACAATGTTAATGTTGGGTATTTGACATAGAGCGGGATGTAGGGGTCTTTTTTTGTGTTTTTGGAGAGATTTTTGGGGATTATTTGGTTAGGGTTATAAGTATAGGAGGTGTAGGTGGTGAGTAGCAGGTGATTTGGGATAGACAGTTGATGAGATAGGATGGTATAGATGGTAGTGTAATTGAGATGGAGAGGTGACGTAGTAGTTGAAGATATAGGATTAGGGGAGTGAGCGATGGTGTCACAGAGAGTTGTTTTATATAGTGATGTCGTATAGATGAGGGGATTTATCGATTTAGGATGTAGAGCGAGGAGATCTACAGGGGTGTGGGGTGGGGGTAAGTTGTTTGTTGTTGGAGTGAAATGTTTATATAATAATGATTATAACGGTTAATTATTAATGAAAAAATATATTTCAGTTAACAGGTAACAAAATAATAATCTATTTTGGTGTGTTGGGCGGTATGGAGTTGGGGTGGTAGTTGGGGTTGTGGTGACGTGGGGGGGGGTGGGGTGCGGGTCGGGGGGGTGGGTCGTAGAATATGTGGGTATGGTTAATGAAGGGTTTGGGAGAAAATGTTTTCACAAATTAACTTGTTTAACTTAAGACTTATATTTAGTTAACTCGATCAAATGTGTCACTCAAATAATCTAGTTACTATTATATCAAATCTATTTTGTCTATCAAATAACATAAACGGATTTCTCCTTTCAAATGATAAAGACAGTAGACAAATCTTTAAAACTATATAGTTTACAACGGTTCTTTCGACCTATACCGTTATGAGTATATAATCAAAGTTGATAAGATAAGGCATGATAAGATTTCAATATGAGCTTAAGATTAAAAAGATCATAATGATACCAAATACTTATTCATTATAATAACATCTTTGAGAAGTCATGAGAGATTTAGCCTCTCATGGCTGTGAATTTCATAACAAAATTAAGTAGATAAACAAGAAACATACTATTATCGGGTAAGAATATGGATCAAACTCTACCCGATACAAGTATAGAATCTAAGTACAACCTTTATTTCTTCTAAATTCTATGATGTTCTTCTCGGTTTGATCTTTAATATTCAAGATGTTTTAGAGAGATTTGTGATGAAAAGCTTTGGATGAGAGGATGAATGTGTGAGAGATACATAAAGTTGATATGTGTTGGTTTGAAATGCTTAAAAATCGTCCTCTATTTATAGGTTGAATTTAGGGTCGAAGTGCGGCGCACAAAGAATTTTGTGCGGCGTACTTGGGGTGTTAGTGCGGGTTATATTTAATTCCATTTATTCTTCTTCTTAACTTCAACAGGAAGTGCGGCGCACAAAGAAGTTTGTGCATCGTAATTGGTGAGTAAATTTAATCTTAATTTAATAGTCTTTAATTCTCCAATTTCGGTAGAAAGTGCAGCACACAAAGGAGAAGTGCGGCGTACTTTGGCTTTTTCAAAGAGTATAAACATTTAAACTTTGTTCTTTCTGAGCTCTAGATTTCTTCAAGTGAACCTGCATCTATTTTATGCTAAAGAGTACCAAAAGCTCAGGAGAAATGATTAAATATATATAAATAACGCCACCGAAAACATGTATAATTTAGGCGTTATCACAGCAACATATGGAATGACCTCTTGAATCTTTGCCATGTACATATAATGTGCTTCCAATTCCTGATCATTAGGTTTATCATCTGTGTCATCCCTCCAATCAACTTGTTCTTCACTGAATTGAATCTCAGCCTCCTCTTGCTTACACAACAACATCTTTTTCTTGTGGTAAGCTGAATCCCGTACCCTTTTTGCTTTCTTGCATTCCCTTCCTACATGCCCAAATTCTTTGCGGTTGAAACACTGCATTCCAGTGTGCTGCACTGCCTAAGTCCCTACATTATCCTTATCCCTAACAACATTAACTGCCATCTGATTCTCATACTATCTAGTCTGTCTGTCATACCCAATTCTTCTGTCAGATCTTGGAGTATTATCAATGTTCTTATTCTTGATGTTTGATGAAGTTTTAAGGTTGTTGTTGGTAGGTTTGTAGATTTTCTTGAAAGACATTGAGATTAAAGCCATGAGTTTCTCAATTTCCTTATCCCTTGGAGTTGCTTCTTCATCACTGACCACTTCAGGTTTTGAGTCATATGTGGGAGAAGGAGTATTGGCAATCTCTTTTCCTTTGTTTCTAGTAGCAGCTTGTGATCTGGTTGATGGACTTTGATTGTAGTGGGTGGGTTTTGGTTGAGGATTATAAACTGGTTGCTGAGTAGCAACAACTAGTGCAAGTGGGTTAGCAGTTCTTGCTAATCTTTCAGCTCTTATATCATTTACTTCATTCTGGTATTGCTTCAAAATGTCATAAAGTTAGTGATAAGAGACAATCTTGAAGTCTTGGTTCTGCTTAACAATAGTCACAAACCTTTGCCATTTTGGTTTAAGTTGAAGTAAGAACTAAACATT
Organism: Tanacetum coccineum; assembly: GCA_026074375.1. NCBI lineage: Eukaryota > Viridiplantae > Streptophyta > Magnoliopsida > Asterales > Asteraceae > Tanacetum > Tanacetum coccineum. Next base: position 8,022 of record BQNB010160852.1, read on the forward strand.
CACTTGATGATTGGTGACTTTACATTTGTTTCTGATAAGCTCATTCATTATCTTGTAGAACCTTGAGTAATACGAATTAAGTGTTTCACCATCCCGTGATGTGAATTTCCCAAATTCCTAGTACAAATTTGTCTCAAGATCTTGTACATTGATTGACTCACCTTGTTTCGACCTTTTAATTTCTTTCCACATTTCCATTGCATTAGGACAAGCATCAACTACAGAGTAGATATCATTATCAATCCCAGTAAGAATGATCTGAACGGATTCTGCTTCAGCATCAATCTTTTTCTTAATCTCCTCTGAAATAGTTGCATAGGTCTCCATTACTCTTGATGGCCGTGTTGGTGTAGCACCATCAATACCAGGTGTATCGGGATTTACAATAATTTGGTATTTGTATGGTTCATTCTCAAGACAGTAGTGGATGAGCTCACGGTTTGGTTTAGTATCAATGTATCTTTTGATTATGAATTTCCACTAAACGTAGTTACCAGGTGCTAACATTGAAGGACGATCTTTGCTACCAGCTTCCATGATCGTATTGTGAAGAGCAGTTGAAGTGTTTGTTTGAAGATTGTTGTTAGACATTGTAATGTTTATTGTGAAAGGATTATGGATCTTAAGAAAATAAAGTTGTGTTGTGAATGACTTTTGTGATTGGTATTAATGTGTTTCGCTTAAGTTTGGGTTTAACTTTCCAAAAGTCCAAATTACGAAACCACAATATTCCGAAACTAAAAATACAGAATTCCGAAACTGAAACTTCAATATTTCAAAATCGAAACCACAGTTTTCCGAAACCACAAAATATGAAACCTAAATTCCAAAACCACTTTTTCGAAAGTTCAATTACCGAAACCCTCAATTCTGAAAGTTTACGAAACCGAAACTACGAAACCGAAACCACAAAATTCTGAAACCTCAAATTACGAAACTAAGATTACGAAACTGAAACTATAGAATTCCAAAACCGAACTACAAATTTTCGAAACCTGAAATTATGAAACCCTAATTTCCAAAACCTATATTTCTGAAAGCTTTTTCGAAACCACGTTGTTCGTATACGGTTACATAAATCACTCAAAAGACACTTTTTACGTGTTTTAATCCAAGATTTTTATGAAAACTTGTTGAAGACACATCAATCTTTCATAAAAATACAAACTTTATAAATCATGAACACTTAAAAAGGATTTTTTGATCTTGTTTTTAAGAAGGTTTCGTACGAGGAAAATAAGCTTAAATAACGTTAAAGTTCCTATCTTTTGAATTAAAATTTATTCTAAACACACTTTTAAGCTATACAACATAGATTTTAACACTAATAAGCAAGAAAATGATGGTTTAATTTTTCCGAAACCTATGTTTTTTCGAAACCCGACTTTTTCGAATAAAAGACTTGATATTTACCCACAAAATACAACTAAATTTTCCCTTGGCGATTGATACCACATGTTATCCCTTCTAAATACCAATCCTAACACATAATCACTTACGAAACATCCATACGAAACTGAAAGTAAGAAATGAAGAAGAGGGTTTAGAGAGAGAAAGTAGAAAGAGAAGTAGAATGGAGTGGAAGGAAGGTTTCTTGTAAAATATGAAAGTAAGCAAAACAACCAATACCTTCTCCATGCAAGGAGAAGGGTATTTATAGTGCTAAAACCCTTAGGGATGCCTAGGGTTTATGCATTAGGTCAGGCTTGGCTTATGTTGGGCTTAAGGCCCAAAACATGGACAATATTAGCTGAAAGTCCAAGACCGTGAAACCCGACTAGCCTATTACAAACTAAGATCGACACTGACTAAAATAACCAAATACATTCTTGTTTGACTTTATTATTTCTAAGGCTAACAACTTATCTACCTCGAACATCTTCTCATGACAAAGCTTATCTTTAATGGCTTTACAGTTTACATCAACTCGAGATCCTTTATCTTTTTTAACAAGCCTATCACACTCCCAATGGTCAACTCATGACTTAAATGTCATGTTATATACTCCTTATAAATGATCACCAAGTTTTCAGTTGCAACAAAAATATTTATCTGTTTGCGATCCATAATCAAAATCGCAAACCTTAATACCCTTAAAAACTTTAGACTTTGTAGCTTCAACTTCTAGATTTTTCAAAACCTTGTAATCCTTTGTTTTCTCTTTTAGTCAATACTTCTACACTAGTCATATCAATTTCAACCTCACATCAGTTTTCATTTTCAACAATGTCATCAGGCTTCAATAACTTTTCTAGAATCTTAATCTTGGTCTATGTACATGTACTTGATCTTTGGATGGTATCATCACAATTATATTTCCTTTCGATAAAAAAAGGTAGAGATTACGCTTTAAATCATAAGAACCTTGAACCTTCAATTCACCATGATTTTCCAACCTAATGTGAATATCTATCATGTCATTCAGTTCATAAAACACTTCACGTTAATAAGACCTACCAATAAAGATTGGAATCCAACAAACTTATGTTCTTCTAATGAGACAAATTTTAATTGGTAAATCAAAATAAAAAATCATTATTCTCAACACCAAATTCCTAGCACCATAATTGTCAATAATTAAAGAAATACCCTATTAATGATCTTGACTTAGTTTACGCAAAGTGACCTTAACTTAGTTTGACCAATAAGGGAGTAAACTTGTTACGTGATTAGAGAAGACGTACGCATGGATTATGGTCATATGAATGCTTTTGTTTGATTATATATTGAGAGTATGAATGTCCTAAAATTGAGAAAAGAGTTTTGATCTTGGCTAGAGGCATTTAGTGAGGCTTTTTTGGGTAACCATGGTTTCTGACCTTTTGGCCGACTAATTCACGGGGTTTGAACCCACCACCACACAGACTTAAACCAGATAAAGCCCTACCTTTTCAGAAGGTTGGCGTGGCCACTTCAATGTTGTTTTCACCTAGCAGGAATTGAATATGAGACCTCACACATTTTAGAGTGATAGCCACAACTCTCTTTGCCACTAGGCCATCCTTGAAGTTGGCATTTTTGTAAAACGAGAGGGCTTGTTTTGGCTATCTCTTAAAGTCCAAACCTTGTTGCAAGATTACCTAATAGATCGATTATCATATACATACCTGTAATGAAAGATCCACATTTGTCGGGTAAGAGGAAAGCCGACTTTTAAAAATCGAGCCGATTATAAACAACACCTAGCACGACACGATCAGTTTTGATCTCGCTTGGTTTTTTGCTATTGTGTGTGATTTTATGTGTCCTAAATGTTTATTTGTCATCGTTAAAATATAAATGATACCTAGCCAATGTTGCACCAACACCCTCAATATCTTCTTACTAGGTTTTTGGCGGCAAAGTTGTTTTGTTTGGTGGCGATTTCCGTCACATCCTTTCGGTTATACCGAATAGCAGCAGACATGATGTAGTACATGCGTCAATTAACTCTTCAAATCTATGGGAGCATTACACCGTCATGAATTAGACAGTCAACATGGGGTTAGGTTTAGTTTAGCTATTTCATAAAGAAAAGAAATTCGATACTTTGTTGATTAGATTTTAGATACCGAAAATGTCAAAATTAGTGGTAAGAATAATGATGAGGCAATTGTGGAATTTTTAGAAGACATGTTGATTCCAAATTCAAATTTAAATGATCCTGTTTTTTAAGAGAAAGTTATTCTTGCACCGACTCACGAATTTATCAACATGATAAATGATTGAATGCTAACTTTAATTCCATGCGAGGAGAAAATGTACCAGAGTTCTGACACACACAGTTGGTGTAGCGGATGTGGATACAAATTTTGATGAGTCTATCAGATCCACACCACAGGTTTAAAAATACGAGCCCAGGTTATGCGAAACATTGATCACCAGGCAGGCCTATGCGATGGTACTAGGTTACAAATACTAAGGACGAGGAACTAATATAATTGAAGTTAAGATAATATATGATGAGAGAGTTGGTAGTACTTGCGCAATACCTAGAATGATCAATAGTCTCCAGACTATAAGATGATATTCAAGTTAAACTAGTTTCGTGATTTTGTGTGTTTTGCAATGACCATTAATAAAAGTAAATGGTAGACATTATCACGAGTTGGGTTGTTTCTACAAAGTTCGGTATTATCACACGGAAAACTTTATGTTGTTGTATCAAGAGTCAAGACGAAAAAAGGTTTGAAGGTTCTTTGTTATGATAAAGACGGTGAATACACAAACTCCACATCTAACGTTGTGTATAAAAAGGTTTTATTTCGTATATAAATATGAACCATGTAATTTATTTGTTTTCACACTTTCCATTGTTCTCTTTTCATACGTTAAATGATCACTTTTCTTTCTTTTTTCAATTTTTGTGTTTAAAAATATTTGCAGTTATTTATTATTTAGTTACATCTAGTTAAAATTCGTCAAGTAACATTGTGAAGCTAATCTGTCCATTTAAACAGGCTATAAAGCTAATAATATAATATACTAGCTACAAGGCCCGCCCGATGGGCGGCTAACTGTAACATTATTTTTTGATGATATAAAATTTAATAGAAAAATGAAATATATATATATATATATATATATAACATTAAATGACTAAATTTTAAAAACAAATAGCTAAATTTGAAAAGTCATCGCATAATTTCTCAAAGAATAA
>BQNB010160853.1:3187-14750 GCA_026074375.1 Tanacetum coccineum
GTTCATATTGTGCAAGTATTGAATTCACATAAATTCGAATCTATAATTTTTACAAACACTTTAAAACCTTAAGTTAAAAAGAGGTAAACTATTCAACCCCCTTCTAGTTTTCCACAATTGGTATCAAGAGCCACACTAAACAAGATTTTTAAAATAAATTGTATTTTAAAACTTGAATCGATCTATGGAATCGGAAAAATATTTAGAAGGACAATCTATGCAAAGACCACCACTATTTGAAAGTGATGGATTTATTTATTAGAAAAATAGATTCAAAACTTATGTGAAGTCAAAAGATCTAGATCTTTGGCATGTTATTACCGATGGTGATTTTCCTCCTATTCAAAATAATCCCGAAACTAAAAAGGATGAAGTTGTACCTTTTCATAAACAAAACGATGATCTTAAAAAGAAACTTGAAAAAAATAATAAAGCTAAAATGGTAATTTATAATGCTTTGCCACGTAAAGAATACGAAAGAATTTTTATGTGTCAAACCGCAAAAGAAATTTGGGATATGCTAGCACTAGTAGAACTCTTCATTCCTGTAGAAGGCAACATAGGTTTGTTAGAATCTTGTATTTTGTGGGAATTTGCCTGTTTTTGAGTGTTACTAGATGATGTGGTAGCTTCTGCAAACCTAACTTTCTTGTTTTTGTTCAATAGTGTGACAGCCACCAACTTCTCACTAGGTTTTTTTAAACTAGGGCATGTATCTTTAACATAGACTAGCACCTCCTGAATTTGTTAAACAATATTACAGGCAGAGTCTAAATCACTATCTAAAGGTCTTAGTGCTCTAACATGTTCGACTATTTCGCAATGAATATCTGCATGTTCCCGAGAGTGCTTAATGTAATCTATGTGAGCATCCCTATTGTTAAATAGTTTAGGAGCTAGAGTTGCTAAATCAAGCTTAAACATTCTGGGAGCAATCACATTGGGATTATTCAGTTGGACATCTTTTTCAACCACATTCTTTCCTTTTAACTTCTCCATATGTTTTCTCAAATTAGCAATTGAGACATCTTTTGCATCTAGCCTAGCTGGCCATTCATTTATTTTGAAAAATTCCATAATTTCAAGAGCATTTTGATTGTTTAATGGTTTGTTATTCAGAAAACTCTCTTTTTGATGTTGTAATTTAAGTTCAAGATTAACATTACGATTTTTAAGTTGTGAACATCTAAGTACAACTTCATCAAAAATTATCTTTTCAACCATTTGTCCCTTTTTGGCAAGCTCAGCCTTAAGCATTCGATTCTCATTATATTCATTAATAAAACCTTGTTGCATTTCACGACAATCATCCCGTAAAGCAAGAGAATTTACACAAATGTGAACTATATCTTGAGATAAGAGAAGTTCATATAAGTGATTATTTTCCTGCTTCAATCTCTCAATTTCAAGATTATCATTCACAAGAGATTTATTATCAGCAGGTAACACCTTAGCAAGAATAGAATCAGCATGCATCATAATATTCACTTATCATGTTGATAGGTGTCATGTTGTGGTACCTCTAAAAGGACGTTTCTTGCACACTTTGATTAAGCATATTATCATGTTGATAGGTGTCATGTTGTGGTACCTCCAAGAGGACGTCTGAACCATAACTTGAGAGATTGGCCATTAACATCGCTTTTGCTGAAGAGATATCATCACAGTCGGAGTCATAAGCATCTAGATCATCAGTCTAAAAAGCAGGATTGTGAATGATTGTTGGCTGAACATCATGACAATCTGTAATTCCAAGATCTGCTAGAAATGCCAGCTGCTCCTCATTCAAGACTTTACCAGATTCTTGTGCTTTAGCCAACATTAACTTTTCCTTAAACCATGCAGCATTCCTTGGCCTTTTTGGCTTAGTACACTGCCTTTCCATATGCCCTTCACCCTGGCAGTTATAACACTTAACAACCCTTGCTTGACCAGTTGCATTGTTTCCCCTGTGCTTGTAGCATTACCTATTATTCCCAAACTAGAACTCTGACCCTGTCTTCCTTAAACTTGTTAAATAGTAACCCTGCCACCTTGAATGGTAGCTTAATTTCATGGATTGGAAGATGTTCTGAGTTGGTTGTTGGTTGAAGGAAAACAAGATGCAACTATCTTTGACATAAATTCCATAGCTTTGTTGAGACAAGCAATCAGATCATCTCTTGGAAGAAATACTAGAACATCAAGTTCGAAGTCAATTTGTGGAAACTCAACTGGTGGTTGTTGTGAAATTAGAGGGGAATGATATGCATTTTGAGGAACTAATGATGTAGGTTGACTGATTTGAGGCTGGTAAGCATGTTGATATTGTTGTGGATGATGAGGTGCTTCATAAGTTAGTGAGTATGGTTGAGAAGAATGATTTGTTTGAGGAGTTGATGATAGTTGTTGTGGATACTGAGCTGAATTTGACTGAGTTTGATAGTGCAGCGAACAAATGCACACCCACCGACTCATCTAGATATCTTTTCCATCATTCCGAACTTTATTTGCTGGTCCTCCATGTGGACTAAGAAATGCAGTATAACTGATCATAGTTGAGTATACATAAGTCTTGGCTTACTGACATCGGTTACAAACTTTCTCTATTCTATTGGAAGAGCGTTTAAAAACTTTGTATTCACCTGAACTTGTTGCATTGTCATGCCAATTGTGTGCATATCATTGATGAGTTGAGCAAATCGCAAGTAATATTCATGAAGTGTTTCTCCTTTGACTGAAGTAAACTTATCAAACTCATTGTACAGTTTACATTCACGTTCTTAATATGACAGTTGATGAGGTGTTATTTTATACACTATTTCAGGGTCATTTAACCACTTAAATCATGCAAATATGCCCAGATTACGAGCTTAATCATTTGTTTTCAGGTTTTTAGCACTTGAATGGCATTTGGAGGAAATACACGTGACTTGGGCTCTTTTGGAGAAGAAACGGACAAGACTACAGACCTACACCAAATCTCTTAAAGAAGTGTGCAAACAGTGCATGGAGACGGCGTCGCAAGCATAAAGCGACGCCTTTGCGATCTATCTATTGACGGCGTCAGGAAATTGACGACGGCGTCAGGATGTAACCGAATCAAATTAGACATAGAAGATTCTATCTCGTGACGGCGTGACGACTATAACTAGATGCCGTCGCGACGATTTCTATATATATATTAAGCCGAATTTAGGGTTTTAAGGGTGTAACTTTGTATAACTTTTGGGAGCCGAACCCTAAGTATTTTGTTAGCTTTTAGGCCGACTTTAGGGCCTCAAAACCCTATTGTAACTGACCTTAATCCATGTTTTAATCAAATAAGATTATCTATCTTTAATCATTCAATATGTCTATGTGTTGTTTGACTGATTTATGTTCTTGCTCTCTTTATAAAATGTTAGGCTAAACCATCCTTTGTAATTTCTTATGATTGCATGAAAGTTGGATTGTAGATCCTTTTACTATTGCTTCTTGTGATGAATGTGCACGTTAGGCTTTAGAAAACTAGCCATAAGATATTAAATAGGCATAGACGTCTAGGGAAATACGAGTGTGTAGAAAGGATACCATCGGTAATAGTCTTCATACTACCTTACCCCTAATATTGTTGATCCCTCTTAAGATATTTCAATTGCATTTAATATACTCTTAGGGGCCTTGTAATAGTCTTCATACTACCTTACTTATGCGTTGCCTTAACGGAATATTAAATAGACAATGATTCGTGTAATTCGTTCATGATTTAGGACATACTTACACAGATCATCACGAGTGTGTCAAGGCAACAAGATTAGGAGAAGCAATCTAATGAATAATGCATGATTAAGCAAATACATTATTTTATCATAAAGTTATCACCAGTAGTTTAGATTATAATTAGTTTATTAATTAGTTAAACAAACCAACCTCTCAACCCATTGATTTTATCTGCTTTCTATAAAATATAAAAATTTAAAAATAATCTTCTTTCAATCTTGTAGATCTCGGTTAAGCTCTGTTTGAGCCTTCCCAACCTATTCCCGTAGAGAACGATAACAACCCCTGAGTCTTGCCTATACTACTCTGCCTAGGGAGTTGTAAAACTTCTTGTTGAAGTCCTACGACTACCGCACAAGTTTTTGGCGCCGTTGCGTAGGGAATAGTTAGGTTTCAAACATAGTTTAGCTTAGTTCTACTCGCTTAAATATTTTCAAGTGAGGATTTTATTTTCGTATATTAGCTTTCTTGTAGTCTATCTTTTTTTTGTTATTTATTTCGTAATCCATTCTCTTCAACCACCATGGGAGACGCGAATCCTATCCATACTCTTAGAGATTACTCCAGACCTAGCCACGAGGGCTACATGAATACCATTGAGCTCCCCGTAGGGAACAATGTGGTACCTCTCTGTTCCGACACCATCCGGTTGGTGCAAAACGGATGCTCATTCCACGGACTTCTATCCGAGAATCCAAACCGACACCTCAAGGATTTCTTAAAACTTGTGGACTCACTTGACCTTGACGGTGAAAATAGGGAAAGAACGCGCCTGCGTTTATTTTAATTTTCCCTTCGCGATCAAGCTTGCCATTGGTTTGAACGTCTTCTAGCAGGATCCATCACCACATGGGAGGATCTTACTACTCGTTTCCTTGCTCAATTCTTTCCACCAGGAAGGACTGCAAAACTCCGCAACGATATCCTGATGATCCAACAACATCAACGAGAGTCTCTATCAGAAGCATGGACTCGTTTCAAGGACTTACTACAAAAGTCCTTCATCATGGCATCGATCGTTGGCTTCAAATTCAAATTTTTTATGATCATGTCTCCTTTCATCTTAAGTATGAGATTGACCGCGCCGCCGATGGCAAACTCCGCGACAAGAATGCCGACGAATCTTGGAAGATCATTAAGAACCTCGCCTTCTATGACCATGAGGGCTGGAATGACTCAAAGAACTTCGTCAAACCGGTCAAGGCCGTTTCTACACCTCAAAGCACCTCAAAAACACCTGACCGAAGACTTCTTGAGCTTGAAGACCAGATTAATTTCTTACTAAAGGGGTCGCGACCGACACCTAGACCTAGCTCAATGCACGTCCCTCAAGCTTATGCTAAAGCAGTTTATTCAAACCCCCGCCCGCAAAACCAAAATGAGCCACCAAAGTAGAACCCTTTCACTTTTCGTGAATGTACCGGTCCAAACCCTCAGCCCCAGGCTTTAGGAACCACTTTCGAGGCTCGAGTACGGGACTACATGGCAACATACACCGAAAGGATGGAAAGATTTGAGAATGCCATTTCCAGATAGCGAGAGGAGATCAATGATAGGATGGCTAAAATGTTCGAGCTTCTTAAGGAACTCACAACCAGCAGGGCTCCTAAAAAAGTGTTGATCAGAGAAGAGGCTAAATCCCCCGTCACCAAAATTGTAAATTCTATCTCTCTCACCAGAGGAGAGGAAGAAAAGAGTGACAAAGATGGCGTAGCAACCGACGACGACATTGAAAAAACTAATGGGTCAGATACAAAGATGCCAGTAAAAGAAGCCGAGACAGAGAATGAAGTTGAAAATAGGATAAAAAACAAGGCAATCAAGAGAGACGAGAAAGAGAAAGGAGTGAAGGCACCCAACTCTTAGCCTGTAGGGTATTACCTGAAGCATATGATCAATGAAAAACTAATCGAGGGGCTTGTTGATAATCATAGATTCAATGACTCCTTGTTAGGAGTCCGAGTAGGAAAAATGAAAGGAAAGACCTATATTTGTCACCTAGGGGGCCTGTCTATAAAGCAATCCTCAAGAAAAAGATAACAAGGAAGGAAGACATTGGAGGAAACTTTGAAATACCCTGTAACATAGGAGGCCTGAAACGTATGAACGCCCTAGTAGACCAAGGATCCGACGTGAACGCCATGCCCCTCTCTACCTACATGAAACTAACTGATGAAAGGCCCGCTGAGACAGACATTAGACTCTCCCTGGCTTGCCATTCGTATATCTACCCTTTAGGAATTGCAGAGGATGTATTAATTGATGTTTTTGGTTTTGTGTACCTCATGGACATCGTGATTTTAGACATAAAGGAAGATGAAAAGAGGCCCTTTATCTTAGGAACACCATTCCTGACAATGGCTAAGGCCGTAATTAAGTTTGACAAGGGCACCATAACTCTAAAATCTAGAAAGAGTAAGATAAGTTTCCATAGGATACCTGAATCCCTTTGTAAGCTCGAGAAAGGAATTAAGAACAATATAAGGCATATATCCCCCACTATAACTATGAATAGGCTGGTCTTGGAATAGGATGATAGGATAAAACTTCATCGAGAAAAGGAGATGAAGTTCGACCAATACAGGAGCAAAAACTTCAAAAATGAGCGTCCTGCTCTTGTCAAAGTAAAAAATGAGATGGATGATGAAAGAGAAGTCACATAAGGACGTGTGAATTCGAGTCTAGCTTCAAGACTCATAAATAAAGAAAAGCGCTTCTTGGGAGGCAACCCAATGTTTATTTTTCCCGCACATTAGGAGTGTCTTGTGTTTTAATTCTTTTTGTTTATTCTTTTATGTTTGAATTCATCATTTATGTAATCATGATTTGCTTTGTCTTTAACCTCGTCTTAATTTCAATCAAAGGTATTTTGCAACAAAATAAGTGTAGGGAAAAATATACAGTTTTTAAGAACCAATTCAAACATAATAAATAAATTGTTTAGATTAATTCGCGTCAGTTTTGAGTCATATGATTGTATTGACTAATCTCATGTTTCATGCAGTAATTCATATAGAAAATAACTTATATAATCGTGTGTAGGAAGTTTTTCAAAGAAAACGAAAAGAAAATTTTGTTCAGGGGCTGGAGACGGCGTCAGGATTTATCCTGACAACGTCGTCATCCCAGCTACAGGAAAATTTAAAAATTTTCAAGTATTTTCGAAAAATAGTTTGCACAACATTTAAAATTTGTAATTCTTTTATAAACCTGCATAAACCTATGATTATATCATTACTCTCATCATATCTTTACTGCTTTTATAGAGTTAAAACCCTAAACTCTTGTTGTATATATCTATCACGTCTATTTTATGCTTGGTATAGTTGTTCTTGTCTTTGATTACATGTTATATTTGATGAGAAGAAGCTTGGAAGTTCTTAGGAAGTTTCATTGGATGATTCTTGGAGGATAATTTAACCAGTTATCGCATGTTTCTTCTCTATTATTGAGCAAACCAGGAGAGTACTAGTTTCTTTTACTTGTTTTTTTCCCATTATTCGTTCATGCGGGTACTTCTATAGAACATTGGGGACAATATTAAACTGAAGTGTAGGGGGAAATAAGCCTTAGAAACTATTCCTTCATTTTCCATTTGCTTGTTCCTTAAAATGATGGGTAATATATCGAAACATAGCATAAACGGTAATTTTGACCAAAATTTAAATTTTTTTTATGACAGATACCGACGAAAACCGAGTATTAATAGCGTCTCATGGATAAAAAATTATATGACTAGCACAAAAAACCTCAAAATTCCACCCAAAAAATGTGAGGTTCGTCTTTAGATCTATAGGAATTCGGGTATCTATTTTTGATACCCAAGATAGTTTATACCTTTAGCTTGTTCGAGTTAAGGTTCGATTCCCAAGATAGTTTATACCTTTAGCTTTCGAGTTAAGGTTTTCAAATGCAGTCATATGTGTCTATTCTGTCGTTACGAATGTTATGTATGGTCTTTCTCTCCTTTTCTTGAACATTGGGTATCGTATTAAATTATATGAGTGTAACCGATAGTATATTAAATGCTAGACTTGTTTTTTGTGAGGCATCTCGAGACTGCATATGAGTATTAGGATTTGCTAGATAAGAGGCACTAGGATTAACCCATTTTTAAACCTGTAATTTTTATGATGGTCACACCCGATCATATAACTATCCCTACACCCTTAAGCCCATGCAGAGCCTATCTTTTTTCACGGTTCTCGTAATTTTCTGGTTAAGCCGGACTATTAATGAAGAACATTGTTAACCCTTAAACCAATCGTTACACCCAAATCGCCTTAGCCTACCTTGTATTTAATCATCTTCAGTACATTATTGTTTTAACCCAAGTTAATTATTGAGTACACGGTTGCTGAGTCCTTATCCTTGTAAATACAGTTTTAAGACCATTAGGATTCATGGTAGTATTCATCTTATGAAGAATTGGGTAAAAAGTATCTTATTACCCCCAATAGAGCTCAATAAGCTCCATGTTATTTTGATAGCCTCAATTCGGGTCATTAGTTAGATTGTAAATATCGAGTATGTAAAAGTTCAAGTGTAGGGGTGTCTCTATAAACCCCTATGATGTATTATATGTTTAAGCAATGGCAGGGCAAAAGTGTACGAAAAAAAGTATATAAAAAAAATGTACGGGCTGCCATTTGCTTATATCTACATTTATATTAGAGTCAAGAAAAGAAAAAGAAAGAGATTCATGTAGAGTTGTGTAGAGTTTGTATATCTTGTCCGAGTTCTTGGCTTAGTAACCCAACCAACGTGTATTCGTATAAATAATTAGCTAACCCTTTCACCCCAAATTCACCCAAAAGTCACTCCTTAAATATATCACATCCGTTTCTGTTTCCGTTAATGTTATCTTACACCTACACCCCCACAACCCTTTAAAAGACCTCTTTGATAGTATTGAATAATGCTTGTGCCTAGCAATGGAGGTTTAAACCTTTACCAAGCCTATGGTAATTTATATGCTATGACAGGTAATGAGTGTTAATTTTCTGTTTCCTATAGTTGTTATAATTTATTATACACCCGAGTAGAAGAGAGAATCCTAAACACTTATGTGAGGTGCAAGTATATACTTTTTGTGCTTTTAATTACGAGGTCTAGTGTGTTGTAAAATGCTTTTAGAGAGTAAGTTAAATGCCCTCGATATTGCTATTATCTAGGTAGAAAAGCCCATTTGCTTGAGGATAAGAAAATCCCAAGTGTAGGGGTATTTGATGAGGTGCCATTTTATACACTATTTCGGGGTCATTTAACCTCTTAAATCATGCAAATATGCCTAGATTATGTGATGAATCATTTGTTTTCAGGTTTTTAGCACTTGGATGGCATTTGGAGAAAATACACGTGACTTGGGCTAATTTGGAGAAGAAATAGACAAGACTATGGACCTACACCAAATCTCTTAAAGAATTGTGCAAACAGTGCATGGAGACGGTGTCACAAGCATAAAGCGATGTCGTCACGATCTATCTAGTGACGACGTCAGGAAATTGACGACGACATCAGGACGTAACCGACTCAAATTAGACCTAGAAGATTCTATCTCGTGACGACGTCGCGACTATAACTAGACGCCGTCGCGATGATTTCTCTATATATATTAAGCCGAATTTAGGGTTTTAAGGGTGTAACTTTGTATAACTTTTGGGAGCCGAACTCTAAGTATTTTGTCAGCTTTTAGGCCAACTTTAGGGCCTCAAAAGCCTATTGCAACTAACCTTAATCCATGTTTTAATCAAGTAAGATTATCTATCTTTAATCCTTCAATATGTCTATGTGTTATTTGATTGATCTATGTTCTTGCTCTCTTTATAACATGTTAGGCTAAACCATCCTTTGTATTTGCTTATGATTGCATGAAAGTTGGATTGTAGATCCTTTACTGTTTCTTCTTGTGATGAATGTGGGCATTAGGCTTTAGAAAACTAGCCATAAGATATTATATTGGCATAGACGTCTAGGGAAACGCGAGTGTGTAGAAAGGATACCATCGGTACAGTCTTCATACTACCTTACCCCTGATATGGTTGATCCCTCTTAAGATATTTCAATTGCATTTAATATACTCTTAGGGACCTTGTAATAGTCTCCATACTACCTTACTTGTGTGTTGCCTTAACGTAATATTAAATAGACGGTGAATTCGTGTAATTCATTCATGACTTAGGAAATACTTACATAGATTATCACGAGTGTGACAAGGCAACAGGATTAAGAGAAGCAATCTAATGAGTAATGCATGATTAAGAAAATACATTATTTTATCATAAAGTTATCACCAGTAGTTTAGATTATAATTAGTTAAACAAACCAACCTCTCAACCCATTGATTTTATCTGCTTTCTATAAAATATAAAAATACAAAAATAATCTTCTTTCAATGTCGTAGATCTCGGTTAAGCTCTTGTCGAGCCTTCCTAACCTATTCCCCTAAAGAACGATAACAACCCCCGAGTCTTGCCTATACGACACTACAACGATTAGGTACTCTGCCTAGGGAGTTGTAAAACTTCTTGTTGAAGTCCTACGACTACCGCATCAACAATACAGTGCCTTTCATGAGTAACTTGACTCTTTCCCATATATCTTTTGCTGATTGACAATGGTTGACAAGGGCATACACATCAGGTGGGAGACCTTGAAGAACAATGTTTGTTGCTTGAACATCACAATCATCTTGAAGTTGTTCTTGTTCAGTGAGTTCAGTATATTTCTTCTTTCGAATTTGACTGTCTACTTCAATAGTTGGATAGACAAGAGGTCCATTCTCAATAGATTCAAGAATCATTCTACCATTTTTCTTTCCTTTGATGTAGAGAAACATACGACTCTCCCATGAGTTATACATTGCTTTATCAAGCATAGGTGGGCGGTTCTCAGCACCGACAACTATCATGAATTCAACTAAGGTTGTCATCTTTAATTTATTGTTATATGAGATAAGAGCTTGATCGAACAGTGATAAAGGAGGATAGTGTTAAAGAGTTGTTGTTGAAGGTGATTAAGATTGTTATTCCATAGGATTTTACAAATCTTAACTATAACAGAGAAAATACCAAGTTATTTCGCGAGATTATACAAAGTAAGATAAAGCGTAGAAAATCAAATCTTTTTCGGATCAGTGTAATATTTCGCACGAATTATGACAATGTAATGTTTCTCATGATTTATGTCAATGTAATGTTTCGCAGGATCTAAGTCAATGTAATGTTTCGCACAATTTATGTAAATTGGACAGAGTTTTGTTTTGTTCAATGAAGTATTTCGCACGATTTGTTACACAACCTGTTTCGCACATATATTACACTATATAAATCGCATACATATTCCAAAACATATTTGCACAACATATGTCACATAACTTGGAAATAATTGTGCAGAGTTTTGTTTCGCTAGAACACGTATTTCGTAAGAAACAAACACCGGTAATAAAACGCATGATTTACGTATTTCGAACACTTACATAAATCGCACAACCTGTCAAAAATCGCACACTTACGTATTTCGCACCCTTCAAGCAGAACGTATTCCGCACGATTAAAAAACGTAAAGAAACTTTTAAAAATCACAAAAAACACACCATTTTTGACGTTTTACTTTGATTTTTCTTGTACAACTAAGTATCTTAGGCCTAGATCTTGCTTAAAAATACAAACTTTAAGAGTTTTAAACATAAAAATCCATGTTTGATCGTTGCGAGACCCACGACCCAAAAACCACAAAAACACAATAAAAAATAAGATAAAACGCACACGGTCTCACGATATCACCCCATGGCGACTGATACCAATTGTAGGATATCAAACAT
>BQNB010160854.1:0-14750 GCA_026074375.1 Tanacetum coccineum
CTTTGAAACTTCCACATAATATCATCATTATCTGGTTCAAACAATCTCTTTAGTTCAACCCATAATTCCTTCTCTTTATCATCTGTAGGCTCTGTTGTACTAAACCTCTTCTTAACTAAATCCCAAAGCTTAACCAGGTCATCTCTATCAAATTTCTTCAATATATCAGCAAAAATCTTATAAGCTTCTGTATGGTTTCCAACTCTGATAATTCTCCAATACCTTCTTGTATCTTTAAAGTAAACCTCCCAGTCTATGACTGGATATTTGACCTGTAAAGCTTCAACATAGACTTCTTTCACTAGAACTATCACTAAAAATTTTTGTAGTTCTTCTTTTGATAATTCTTTTTCCTTTTCTGCTGATTCTTCACCTGAACCCGAAGCTTCTCCAATCTTTTATATTTTAACACGCTCTTCTAAAACTTCTTGACCTGCTATTTTCAGTCTCTGAACCTCTAACTCAGATCCCATAGGCACAAAAGATTGTACCTTCCTCATAGTAGTTTCAAAGATTTCTTTAACCTGCTCAAATGAAAGTGACTTCAATTGTTTAATAGAATAACCTCCTTCTTGGTTCTTGATGTAGTTTGACATATATTCCTTTTGTTGAGCAGGAGTCATTGGCTTGTTCCTCTTAGCTTCAGCTCTTTGTTGAGCAAATAACTTCTTTCTTTGATTGACAAGTTCTACAAACTTCATTGGTAAATCTTTTTCACTACACTTTTCACCAACTTGTAACTGTTGAACAAAGTCTTCATCTGCTGCAACTTTAGCCAATACATCATCCCATCCAGCATCTGTAAAACCCTAAGCTGCTTGATGCACTTGAGCCATTCTCTGTCTTTCTACTGCATCAAACTCTTCTTGTAGCTTTTGAGCTACTTCTGCATCCCTGCTAATTTAAACCTGCTCTCTCTGTTTCATCTTCCTTGGAGACTTAGTTTCATCCATTTTAGCCTTGCCATTAGCTTTAGCAGCACTCTTTCTGATCTCCATAAGTGTCTCTGTAAGGGTTAAATCATCAGCAGTAGTCAGGGTTCTAAAAAGCGCGCTATAGCGGCGCAATAGCGTAGCCTTCACGTTACGAAATAGGCCAAGGCGTCGTCTTGAGGTGTGGCATGCAATAAAGCGCGCTATAGCGCGCTTTTTTCTAAAGCTTTAAAAGATTTCATGGATTTGAGCTTATTTACAAGTATTTATGCTTTGGGTTGTATGGGATTCGGACTTAGTAACCCCATAACTCAAATTTAAGCCTAGTAGCTAACTAATATTGATCACTCTATAAATATTTTTGCCGCCTTGAGTCACGCCTTAAAAATGGTATGACGAAACATCTCACGCTAAAGCTTGAGGCTTGGCTATGCCGCCACGCCACGCTTCACACTATCTATAACCTTGGCAGTAGTATCTGTACGTCTTTGAGGACTGACAAAACTAACAATTATACTAGTAGTGTTAAGTTCTATATCAGCAGTAGTAACTTCTGGACCAGCACCAAAACCTTCTTGAGTGTCCAAATTCTGTCCATACCTCCCCTGAACTTCAACATATGGAGGAACCAATGAAATTCCAGCATCCAAATCCATTTCTTCTATCATACTCCTCCCATGTTTGGAAGGATCCTCTGCAACTAAATCCTCTTCATCATCAGAAGCAATAATTTGTGTTCTCCTTCTAGCTTGGCTTGTCTTGACAGTCTGCTCTAACTTCTTTACCTTTTTGATAAGTTTAGTAAAAGCAGCTCCATAGGTTTGTTTTGTTTGCTTCAATTCTGTCTCCAAGCTTTCCACCTTGTTTGACAAATTTTTAAAAGTTTTTTTAAGGTCAACCCATATACTGACCCAAACTGAATTCAAATTCGGTTTTTGGTTCGGTTGAATCCTAGTTCGGTTCGGTTTTCGGGTTTACCCGAATTACACAATTTATTAAAAAAGAAAAAGAAAAATATACAAATATATTTAGCAAAAAAATTATTTCAAACATAAAAAGTGTTTTTCAATATTAGGATAAAATTTTATTAATCTTTATATATATATATATATATATATATATAAAAATATAAATATTGACTTTCGTTATTTTCATAACAGTTAGGGATCATAGAACAAGATGCATTTCGATCCGAAAATGCCCCCAAAAAGGATAAATTCATCGTCCCTGACTTTTCACTCACTCCAAACCAAGTTTAAAACGAAATCACAGTTAAATATAAGTTAAGATGCTAACACTACTCATATTTGCAATTTGTGAACTTTTCACTCCCGACAATTATTATATCTTAGGTGAATGTGCTATTTTGAATTTCAACCATGGATCAACCTTGCCAAAATTCTATTTTTTCATGTTCCCACACGAGAATAATGAGTTTGAAGGCGAGATCATCCCATGTTAGCGACATCGACTCGTACAATCCCAACTTCCGGCTAAGTGACCAGAAACAGGTATGGACGGGGAGGGGGCTGCGTGTCGTCAATTGACAATTCTACCTTGTGAATAACTACCATAATGACGTTATCTCAAGCTGCATCTCATTACAAACCCACACACATCGAGGAGCTTACCACAAACGCAGTTAACACACCATATATTATTAACCCTGCAATCTGCGACACTTCTCCCACCTTCACCAATAAATGGTGTTCCACAAAGAACCACAACTCCCAACCACCACAGGGCCCCACCCACCCACCCCAACACCACAACCCCCCCCACCCACCAGGCAACACACACCCACCGAAATAACAGGACCCACTAACGCCCACCGCCCCCAACAATGACGAGCACCCTCACAAACCCCCACACAGGCCACCACCCCCCCCACATGTGTGAGTGACCTCAACCGACCATCTCAACTCACCGCATTATACATCTCAAAGAGAGTGCCACTTTTCTCCCTTCCACCCACAACATAATAAGAAACCAGCTTCCTGAGTCCATAATTAACCAATAACTCTCCTAATAATATCTATCGGGGGGGGGGGGGGGGATACACCACAACAGACCAAAACAGCAACCAAGCAAAACCACTACCCATAACACCATCTACACAACACCACCCAAAAAACCACAATCCCATCACCCCCACCCTCACACCCCCAACACGCCCAACCATCGATCACCACCAACCCCCACACCCCCACGCCCCGCTTATGACACCCCACAAAGACCTATACTCGGACTCACGGACCATAGTTTCAAAAACTCTAGGATTCTCCGTTTACCACAGAGCTTATATAAAAACTAAAATAGAAAAGTCAAAGTTCAAAAGCATATTTAAATTTAACAAAAAGAGATTTATTTATTAATTCACACTTAATATTTAAACATAACATTGATGCAATTGTAACCCTCGACCTTTTAGAAGGCTGCAACATCGGTTGTGAGCCGGCAAGGAATGTCATCAAACTTAACTTTAACCAGTCTCGATTTTATTCTAACTAATGTGGGCTTTCTTAGAAAGGCAGTAAACATCGGTTGTGAGCCGGCAAGATACAGTAAACTTTTATCAGCCCACAGTTTATATTTATTGTTATTTTTTTATTTTTCATCATATATATATATATATATATATATATATATATATATTTAACGATATAGAGAAGACTTCTTTTTGAAAAATTCAAGTATAAATTTGAACTAAGACTAAAATTTTTGCTATACACTACATAAAAATTGTTGATTTAAGTTTAATCTCTAAAAATAGCACGTATATTAATCTGGTTAAGAGCTTATGGGAGAAAAAGCCACAAATTACATACATGAGCTCTTAAGATTTCCAAATAATCCTTGTTTAGCATCCAACTCATAATCAACTCTATCATTTTTCGTTCTTCGCGAATTTTCGCGAACGCTTAACCTAAACGTTAAGGAATAAGCTAGAGCTAGACACGCTCGATCGAGTCAAAATTTATTCTTATTCTACCCAGCAGAAAAGTCAAAATTGTGACAAAACACTTATTTTATTTTTGAAATTTTTTAAAATTTTCATTTTTTTAAAATTTTGGTGGTAAAAACAGGATTACGTTAAAACAAAGACTACAGGCACAATCAAACTGATAGATCCCCCTACTATAAATAAACATTGTCTTCAATGTTTTAAAAAGGGTCTCTACATAAATCCGAAGCCGTTTATTAAGTATGCTTAAAGATAAACGTTTAGTCGATAAGATTAGGATATTGGATTTCCCAAATGAAGCTGAGGATTTGAATCTCTTGTGATTGAAGGACAAAACCGTAAGCACGAGAGGCTTCAAAAATCTGGGACAATCATAAAAACACAAGTAAACGAGAATGGAAAGAGGCATACCTTTCACAACAAAAAACACTTATTCATTACTACATAATATAACTACGGATAAGCATGGGGTGCCTCCCACGAAGCGCTTGTTTAGGGTCACTAAGCTTGACCCAATCCCCGAATTCATTTGTCCTTGGGTAAGGTTTGGAGATCCGGGACAACCAACTTTGGTACCTCCCCTCCAAAGTAGTGCTTAATTCTATGATCGTTCACCTTGAAATTTGGCCCGGAGTTTTGAGATAACTCACGGTGCCATATGGCAAGACATGGGAAATGGTGAATGGTCTGGACCAACGGGATTTCAACTTGCCCAAGAACATCTTCAATCGAGAGTTAAAGAGGAGGACTTGATCATCGACGTTGAAAACGCGGTTTTTGATCTTGGAGTCGTGGACATAATCTAAATAATTATTTTGATTTTAATTCTTGGTAATAAAAATGTTAATATATAAATGGATATAAAAAATTGATTTAATTTTTGTTTTATTATAAAAATTTATATATAATCTTAATATTTTATTTACAATTAAACCATTGTTACTCATATATGAATGTATAAAAATTTTTTATTTGTTAAACATGTTTAATTTATTTTTTATTTTGCTTATAGGTAATTATAATGATAACAACATAATACCCAGAAAAGGCTACCAGAGGTCTATAAAGAAAAAAAGTCCAAAAACCGAAAAACAGACCACTCAAAAACCAACGATTAACACAAGAGAACGAAAACATATGTCAAAAAGCGCGTCACTCAAAAACAAACAAACAAAACACTACAATACAAACAAATCTACCACACATAACCCCAACAAAGAACCAAACCACCCATACAACAACTACAACATCAACCTTACTTCTACAACAACACTCTCAATACCACAAAAACGCCAACACTCAAAACACGCCCCCCCCAACCAACCACACCAATTACTCAAACAATAAAACTCAACACAAACTCCACAAACAACAATCCAGACCACAAACTAATATTCACCATCACAACACACACCGTTCCCCACACCAAACCACACATCAAAACATCTCATAAGCTGAAAAGACCACAACACACACTCCAACTTAAACCAAACCATCCCCATACCATACACAACCACCAGCATCCCACAACCACATGCTGCAAGCCAGAGAACAAAACAACACAAAAAGATCCCTACCGAAAACACACCCGCAAACATAATTAGACGAGAAAAACACATACCAAGCAACACATACAACCCGGAACGCGGCACACCGCAATAACACCATCCACCAAATATGAAACCGCACTTATCTAAAGAGCCCAAATCAAACATCACCACCAACCAAACACAACAACCCCACACTCCAATACAACCTCACTCTATACCCAACAGCATACTTGAACAAAACTCGACCACACAATCAACAACAAACTACCCCCAAATCTACCTTATTCACCACCTAAAGATCTCAACCCCACACACAACATACTATAACCAACAAAAACACTAACAATCCATCATGATCACCCCGTAGCCAAACGAATATACACAAACCCCCACCACACAAACACTAATCCCACGAACACAAATACTTAAAAGAACCTGCACCACCTTAAATGACTAAAACAACCACACGCTAACACAGGTATACAATGTACTTTGCATAAAACACAACCACACGATTACAGACTCACCACACAACTACCCACAGCATAACCAGCCCATACTTATGCAAAACATACCAACCACACCCTCCATCCACAACCAAATAACCACCAGCAATCAATCAAAAAATTGCCTAACCATAACTCTAGTATAGTCACCTCCGTCAACCCGTCAAAAAACCTTAACCTTAACACAACCATACACACAACACACAAACCATGCAAAAAACACACATACACACACAACAGAATTCCATACAATATCAAAGACCCCCGCCATCACCCACATCCCATAAAAATCCTAAACTAACTACCAACACACAACTCACAAACCAATCCGACAACCAACAACAACCACAAGCAAACCAACTAAACAACAACGCGACATACACCCAACACCACAACCCATTGAAAAATACTCCACACACAAACTCAACAACAAAACAGAGCCCAACAACAACTTAAAACGAACCACAACACGAACCACCCACAACAACAAAAACCAAAAATACTAACATAACAACAAATCAAACCCGCAGGTAGACCACACCAACAACTTCAGCACACCACACTCACAAATTCACCCCCGAAAACACTAACAAACATAAACTAATCAGAACAACACCAAAAACCACCAAAAAACTAAATAACCCAAACCACACCACTCAACACACCAATCACTCACAAACACAAATACACCCCACACAACCCCACCACAGCACACCCATACCAACCAAACAACTAAACCAACAACTCAACAAAAACCTAACTCCCAAAAAACCCGGTGAATGCCACGAACCACGTAAAGATCACACTATGTCATGTATCACAACAACACACACTACGATTTACACTATTCCGCGCCGGGAATAAGCTCCGAAAAGCTAAATACACCAACACACCTCAACATCACTCCAAGCAACAACCCCTTACCAATACACATAATATCCCACACCCAAAAAAGCCACAACAAACCTCCCAAAAAAAAACACTACCTAAACACCAAAACATCCAACACTCTACAAAAAAACACCCAACTCACACATTATACCGTTACTTAAAATCAACCCCCCAAAACAACAAGTAAAAAACGACTCATCTCACAACGGTTACGATCTACACCTCAAACACCTCGAAATACTGTCAAAAAGCACCTCAACCACCCCAAAAACCCTATACAGTATCAAACCAGAAACCTAATAAAAAAACAAAACCCGTACCACGAAAATCAACACACACTAACCCAAAATCAACCACTAGCCACCCGCATACAGTTGCCCAACCGTACCACGACAAAGCAAACGATCTACCCCACAACAAACCCCAAATCCAAAACATACACAACACCAAACCCCATAATCACTCTATACTACACACATACCTCGTACTCTCCGAATCATCAATAACCACACACAATAACATCCCTACTCAACACTCCTCAAATCCAAAACCAAAATCAGCACCAACGACATACCAACAAAACCAAACCAATTAACACCCCTCTAACTTCATTAAGTTCCAGCCCATACACACACTTATCCACCTACCATACTATAAAACCCCGAACAACAAACAACCCTCTATCAAACAAGGTCAAACCAAAACAACCTCAAACTTAACACAAAAGCCAACAACATTAACACCCAACACACGCTCCAAGAACAATGACCACCCAACCCCAACCAACAACAGAACTATACCCCCACATCAAACTCCAAAAACCCCCACAACCCAACAATATCAACTAAATTCCTACCCGGGAAACACCACACAACCCACTAAAGATCAATCAAAAAACCCTTCGGCAACCCCAAGACAATCCCTGGATTAATAGCTCAAACACTCACCGAACACTCAACGACCCAACACACAGATACGCCCCCACCAAATATAAAGACACCAAATTGTAATATACAAGTGTAGTATATAAACAATACCACCCAACAGCACACGGCACCCACACACCAGATAACAACCACCCTACAAGAACACCCCCCCCACAGCAACCCACACCATCAGTTACCCATATTAAAACTCAAAACACCACCCCAAATACCATAACACAAACCAACACGAAATTATCACAAACACTCCTGAACCTATCAAACACCATCCAACACAGCAACAAACAACGATCCCCACAACCAACACAACCCCCAGCCAATCAAATACTCCACCTGCGCAAAACACCACAAAGAAACACTACACACACAAGAGGACTACACAATACCACAAACTACAATCTCTATCTGACGATAGAACGTACAGCAATTAAAAACAAAATCACCCAACCCCTAACTAAACACCACATTTATCAGTCAAAATCACAACCAATAATAGTTCATTCCATAACCTCAAAAACCTGTTTATTAGTGATTCACCTCCCACATTATAACCAAGATCAACAAAACCACGCAACCACACAAACATTCACAATACATACAAACCCAACCAGTCCGAACATACTCAGAATGTTCACTAGCCTACACCCACAACCCAAAACAACCTTGAATCAGAGTCTTACCTAACACCACAAGACACTCCAGATATCAATCTTCTAGATAACAACAACTACACCAAACACAAAATCCCAACCACAAAAATAAGCATCAAATAGCCAACATAATCGTAAAACAAAAATATTCACACACGCAACATTGGACCAACCACACCATAAACCTAAACAAATCTTCCAACAAAACGGCATCAAGACACAACAACAGACAATCACAAACTAACTAAAGAAGACAGAACAAGCGACTCAAACAAAATCATCACCCAACAGACTCAACATAAAACTCCATAAATAACATCAATAAAAACTACATACCACACTCCACCTAAATACTGAAAAACATCACAAAAACGAAAAAACTAAAATCCCACAAGTATAAAGATAGCCACAATTTCTACTCAAAACACAAAAATGATAACCAACACTAGAAGCCACACCTAAAACCTATAAAAGCCATCCGCATCTAAGAGTTCACAGTATACAACCGTAAACATCCACCACACCAAACTACCCCCCAAAATCCTCGATACAGCCGAAAAACCCCACCAACGTAAAAACCTACACACCAAAATAACGCTTTCAACCCAGTACCGCTATCCAAGCGCACCCACCCTTTCAGACCCACCACAACAATCCAACAATATCACCCCCTCACCACCCGCACCCCCCAGCGAACCCATTCTTCTCCAACACTGATACCCACACACCACAGACACAACCTTACTTGCCCTACAACCGCCAACCGCGACGACCTACGAATCACAAGACCTAAGGTCTAAATACCGCATATTAATACGCCACCCACCCTCGACTCACTCGCCAAACACCCAAACCCAACTAACCAACACACTTTACACCCAGAACCCCACCTGAATAAACTCAAAGCTCCACACATCAGATACTGCCACCATGTAAACCCCAACAAACCATCCAACCCAGCTCCCAAAATAGCCAACTCAACAACACTACCAACCACAACCCACACTGCACACCAATAAACCAATAAAACCCCAACCATCCAACAGCAAACCACCCGAACGAACTGCAAACATAATACAAATCAACCACCAAAACAATTCAAACCCCCAAATACTCCAAAACAACACGACCCAATATCAACACAAAGCTCCCTACCCTTCCACAACCACCAAAAACATACGACTAAATACCCCACTACGCAAAAACAACCTACACACTCACCCCCCAACTTTCCCCAATAAGACCGATACCCTCCCAATTACTTACAATACTCCCACACCCACACCCCACCACGCCGCTCCCGCTCACACCTACCCACCCTACGGAACCAACCGCCAACCACGCTCAAGTCCCCCCTTTCCCCCTGAGCCCCCATCCAATCCCAACATCGCTCCGCACCGCGACTCAATCCCCGATCCTCTACGGACTATCCCAACAAACCACAGCCAGCACCCAAACCAGCCATAACAACCAAAAAGCAACAACCATGACCACAGCACGCTCATCAAGCCCGACTGAATGGTACCTAAACAATAAACCAAAAACCCTGAACTCACCACCCCAAACAATATAAACCCAAACAAACACACACATCATCTACCGTCAGGACAACCCAACGAAAGTATGAGACCAAAAGTAAAACACAACCATCCCACCCCTAACATACCTACAACACAACCAAAGATGCAACACACCACAACACTTCAACACGAACCAAACCACCATTGCCCCCCCCCCACCCAATCACCACCCTCCCCCACCCCAGAACCACCTCTGCTGCACTCACCTACTCCACCCCTTTTCTAACCCCACACAACAGTCACCCTATCATCCGCCCAGGCCACATCACCCAACACAACTGTCAGACGCTCCAGCACATCACACCCCATACCAACACGCCTCCAAACATCCATACATTCTCAATCCACCCAGCGATCCCCCACCCAGCACCACTTCGCCACCTAGACCCCATTGCCCCACAACTGCCCACCCCCCCCCACCCCCCCCAAAAAAAGCCCTGTTCCCCCTAAGACCTCCCAACCCCTTCGCCCCTACAAAATAAAACACAAAAACTCCACCCCTCGAACTCCAGCTCCAGCTAGACACCCTCCTAACCAAACGAACCAATCTAACCCCAAACCTTATCACCCCCCTTTGTCACCCTGACACCGATATCCCAGCAACCCCGGCCACAGACTGTCAAAGAGTCACCCCTCACAAACCTGACGCATGTCCATGCCATTAATCGAAAATATCAAAATCGTTTAACACCCGAAGTTGATAAAGTAACGCGGACGTAAGGCCTACAATAGCAACATCTTAGTTAATCCGCCCAAGACTGACGGATTATCCGCCCACGGAACCAATCAAGACTTCGTTTCAAATCCACGATGGATAACCATCAACTTGCGCCACATGTTTGTAGGGTTATTACGCGGTTGTTAGAGACGGTGAGTAACTTCGTATATAAGACATGACCATTGTCAAACTGGACATTGCAAAAATGGGGTTCCCGCGCATCACTTTATATAGCACGAGTGGGCACCGTAAACGGGTGCGTAATAGATATTAAAGAAATTTGCAAACAACACGGTAGCGCGTTGGTGGGGAGAGCAGCTTTACAGCTATAACCCATTTGACAAATAGTCAAACCGCCACATTATATCTTTGTTCCCTCGTGAAGACTGGAACGGCCCCAATGAAATTCGATCCCCCACACGCAAAGATTTGTAAACTTGGATGGAATTTTGAGGCTTTTCATCACGCTGAGAAAACGTAAGAGGCGAAATTTTTCCATGACGCTGGGATATCTGGGAAAGATATCAAAAGGCTGACAATGTCACATCGGTGGTACCAAAGTCTGGGCATCTTTGTAAATATTGGGCCAAAAGAACCCTAGTCCAAAACCTTTTTTAGCGGTGTAGTTGGCACTATAATGTCCCGCCGGAGGTCCACTATCGCAAGCTTTGAGAATATCAAAAGCTTCATTGGCCCTGCGACACATCGCCGTATCACTGTAACCGCACATAATTTTGAATAGATATGGTGTCTTCCCAAAAGTAATGTTTAACTATCCCATGAAAAACTTGTGACTTTTGCTGGGAACGACATCCCTTTAACAATAGCAATTCCCCTGCGTTTAATTTGCATAATTGGCAACCACTGTGGTACATGAGTTCACTACTAAATGTCACCAAATTATGTGCCTCGAGAGGAAACTTTTCATTTATCTCCTTTGGGTCGAGCACATTTTCATGAGGATTTTCTAATCGGAAAGATGATAGGCCACGAGATTCTAGGCTCCTTTTGTGTCAATTACATTGAATGTGAACTACCTTGAAAGGAGGAGAAACCCACTGGAGCAATCTCGCCTTGGACTCTTCTTAGCAAAGAGATAATTAAGGGAGGAGTGATTTCCGTATACACAATGCTCTTGTTCAAGATGATCAGATCCAGAATTTATTTCAAAGGCATACCACCACGGCCAACATTTCTTTTTCATCGTGGTGTAAAGCGAATCCGCCTCGTTTTAATGTTTTTGCTACATAGTGTATATTCCTAAAAGTGTTTTTTCATGACGTTGCCCCAAGACTGCACCTATGGCAAAATCGCTTGCATCGCACATAAGCTCAAAGGGCAAATCCCAGTCTGGGGCAATCAAGATTGGAGCTTCGGTAAGTTTTTTCTTTAACGTTTGAAAAGCTTGAATACATTCATCGGAGAAGATGAACGGAGTATTCTTCTCAAAAAGATGAGTCATCAGTCGGGAAATTTTAGAAAAATCCTTAATGAACCTTTCGTAAAAAACCCGGTGTTACCGAAAAACTCCTGAAACACCCTTAACTGGTGGATGAGTACTTAGCAATCACATCGACTTTGGATTATCGACCCCTCAATCCCATAATTAAGAAATCTTAATTGCCAAGGACAATGCCTTCCTTAACCTAAAATAACTCCTTTATCCCATTAAGACAAAGATTGGTGTCTTCACTACCTTGAAAAGCATCTTGGACTACACGAGGAGGATGCAAATTTTCGAATGAATTCCCAAAGACCGAAAGAGTCGTCCATAAAGACTTCCATGTTTTTTTGATCATATCATGAAAGATAGCCATCATACACCTTTGGAACATGCCCGGTGCGTTGCATAAGCCTAAAGGTATGCGACGATA
This sequence comes from Tanacetum coccineum, assembly GCA_026074375.1. Lineage (NCBI taxonomy): Eukaryota > Viridiplantae > Streptophyta > Magnoliopsida > Asterales > Asteraceae > Tanacetum > Tanacetum coccineum. Next base: position 12,611 of record BQNB010160854.1, read on the forward strand.
GGCGAATGTTCCATAAGGACACGCGAATGTTTTCTTTTCTTGATCATGAGGGTCGATGGGAATTTAAAAGTAACCCGAGAAACCATCGAGAAATCATAAGTACTACGTTTCCCCTTCCCCCCAATCTCTAGAGCATTTGAGTCCATAAATCAGTATTGGAAAGTGGTCTTTACGGTGGCTTCAATTAACTTTAAGGTGGTCTTTGCGGGTGGCTTCATTTAACTTTCGGTAGTCAATGCATACACGCCAACCCGTAACCAATCGAGTAGGAATTAACTAGTTTTCATCATTTTCAACAACGGTAAAGCCACCTTTTTTTGGTAAGCAATGTACGGGGCTTAAGGACTATCCGAGATCGGGTAAATTAATCCGGCGTCAAGAAGCTTTTCAATTTCCTTTTTGATGACTTGTGGATCTTCGGATTCACCCATCTTTGGTGTTGAACCGTCGGTTTGTAGTCCTCTTCCATAAGAATCTTGTGAGTACAAAATTCTGGGTTAATACCCTTGATGTCGGAGAGTTTCTAAGCGATGGCTCGCTTGTGTGACTTTAAAACATTTATGAGAGTGGCTTTTTCCTCAACACTCAAGTCTTTAGCAATTATGACGGGAAACTTATCGTCACCCTCTAAAAATGAGTATTCGAGATGAGGAGGTAAGTCCTTGAGTTCGACTTCGAGAGGTTCATCAATTGAAGATTTATCTATTTTAGCTTCACAAACTTTAAGTTCTTTTCGAATTTCAGACAAATAATTTCCTTGAGTGGGAGGGGGTAATGATGGATCATCATTGAGAAATGCTTCAAGAAGAAGAGTATCCCCCTCCAAGTCATAGTAAGAGTGATCAACTTCCGGTGAAGTTGGATCATCTTCAAGAGCGAGGAAAGCGTCGACTTCCTCGAGAAGAAAATCACTATCCCCGAAGGGAGTGAGAGTCGGAGAAGAGGTAGAAACGATCGGGTCATAATAAGGAGTGGGATTGCCACTCGAGATCACATCGGAGAAACCGAGAACTTCTTAAGAATACTCCTCACAAGCCATTTCAATGACGTCGATTCGGTTAACCGAATTATCATCATAATTAGAGGAGTATCTCGAAGTTTGATCAAGATTGAATGTTACGGCTTCTTTTCCAACACGAAGAGTTAATTCACCTTCGTAAACATCAATCAAAGCACGTCCGGTCTTTAAGAAGGATCTCCTGAGAATTAGGGGGACTCGGGGATCGGCATCAAAGTCTACGACTACAAAGTCAGCCGAGAATTGGAACTTTCCTACTTTTACATCGACATCTTCGGCGATACCGATCGGTTGGGTAATCGAACGGTGCGCAAGTTCAAGAGTCATACAAATACGAGTAAGCTCCGAAAGATAAAGCATTTTCCACACGGATAATGGCATGAGATTTATGCTAGCGCCAAGATCGGCCAAGGCTAAGCACTCATCTATTCTGGGAAAATCACACGGTATGAGAAATTTGCCGGGGTCTCCAAGTTTTTCGGGTAACTTATTGATGATAACCGCCGAACAATGCTCATTTAAAGGCGTCCTATCCATTTCACTTAATTTTTTTTTGTTTCCAATTAAAGCTTTAAGAGTCGAGGCAAATTTTGGCATAAGAATTAAAGCATCCGTGAGGCTTATTTTGAAACTCAAATCTTTAAAGATTTCATAGAATTTCTTAATTTGGTCGTTAGCTTTTTCACGGCGTCTTTCATCATTACGTCTCGAAGGATACCGAATTGACGATTTTAGGTTAGGCATTGGAGCACTAACAGGAGCAACAACGGGCTCAGAATTTGGAACATGAGGTTGAACTTGGACAATCAGAGGTTGGACGTCTTTGGTACTTTTGTTATTAGTAGGAGGCACCGTGTCCTTTGTCAGCTCGGTTTCATGTTCCACTACTTTAGGAGGAGAAGAAGTAGAAGTAATCGTGGGTCCTTGATAAGCAACACCTCTTCGGGTGGTAATACCCTTCAAATCTTCCTTCGGGTTAGTAATGGTATTACTAGGTAGTGTCCCTGAACCTGAAGTAGAAGCGGTCTTGGAATTCACGAACTTGGTAAGCATGTTCGTTAAATTGGTCATTTGATTTTGCAAGTTTTGATTTTGATTTTGCATATTTCTCATAACTGCATC
>BQNB010160855.1:0-10634 GCA_026074375.1 Tanacetum coccineum
TTCTTCATCTTCTTAGCCGCCTTGTCTAACGATGCCCGAGCCAAATCTGCTTGTTCGTGCCATTCCTTCATGGTTTTGTAAGCAGCCGGGCTACTCCCCTCATATGATGCGGCTAAGGCATTAGGAGTCAATGGTTGGCGCCCCGTGACCAACTCAAAAGGACTCTTTCCTGTGGTTTCACTTCGTTGCATGTTGTAAGAGAATTGAGCAACATCAAGGAGTTTAGCCTAATCATGTTGGTTAGCACTCACATAGTGCCGAAGATAGAGCTCCAATAGTGCATTCACCCTCTCCGTTTGCCCGTCCGTTTGGGGATGAAAACTCGTAGAGAAGTTCAAATCGGTCCTCATGATCTTGAACAACTCCGTCCAGAAGCGCCCTGTGAATCTCAGATCTCTATCACTAACAATCACATGTGGCACTCCCCAATACTTCACCACATTCTTAAAGAAGAGCTTGGCCGTATCATCTGTGTAACATCGGGTGGTGCGGCTATGAAAGTTCCATACTTCAAGAAGCGATCGACCACCACTATAATACTTCCACCTCCTTCCGACTTCTGTAAGCATGTGATAAAGTCCATGGAAACACTCTCCCATGGTCCATTAGGCATCAGTAAAGGCTCTAGCAATCCTCCTAACTTCTTTTGCTCAATCTTGTCTTGTTGGCAAATAAGGCACGTCCGCACGAATGTCTTAACACCGTCCCCCTTCCTTGGCCAATAATAAGTGCCTTCGACTAATGTCAACGTCCTCGTAATCCCCGAATGACCAGCCCACTTTAAATCATGACACTCTTTCAAGATTGCTCGCCTAAGGTCGCCCCACTTAGGCACGTAAAGCCGATCTCCTTTGGTGAATAACATGTCTCCCTTGAGCCAAAATCTTTGGGTCCTCCCGTCTTTAGCCAAAGATATGATCTTCTTGGCCAAAGGATCATGTTCCAACCCTTTCATTATTCGGTCTTGGAGGAAGAATTGGGCTTGGGTGATGGCTGCAAACTCTGCCTTGCGACTCAATGCGTCGGCTACCACATTAGCCTTCCCTGGCTTGTACTCCAATTGGTAGTCGAACTCGGCTAGGAAGTCTTGCCAACGAGCTTGCTTGGGACTTAACTTCTTTTGGGTTTGAAAATAACTTGTGGCAATGTTATCCATCTTGATCACGAATCTCGAACCCAACAAATAATGCCTCCAAATCCTCAAGCAATGGACGACCGCCGTCATCTCTTTCTCTTGCACAGTGTACTTCCTTTCCGTCTCATTTAACTTCCGACTCTCGAATGCGATCGGGTGTCCGTCTTGCATTAGAACTCCTCCAATAGCAAAGTCCGATGCATCCGTGTGTAACTCGAAAGGCATGGTCACATCCGGTAGTCTCAACACCGGCTCTTCCATAACCGCCTTATTCAAATTCTCGAATGCCGCTTTGCACTCTTCGTCCCATATCCAAGCTTTGTTCTTCTTCAATAGGTCCGTCAAAGAGGATGCTATGGCCGAGTATCCCTTGATGAACCTTCGGTAATAGTTCACCAAACCAAGAAAAGATCTCAACTCCGTAACCTTGGTTGGTGGTTCCCAATTTTGGATAGCATTTATCTTTGCACCATCCATCATCAATCCTCCGTCCTTGATCTTGTGTTCTTCTAGTCATAGTGCTTAGAACAATACAGAATCCAGAGGACAACCTCGTAAATATTGGGTGGGGATGTGTCATCTCCCATCAACACTAAGCTCAGCACGATGTAATCCGTCTTGCCATCCTTGTGATATTTCTTGATCTCGTCCGTAAACTGCCACACCAAGTCTTCTGCTTCCCAACTTGCTTCACTATCGGGCAAGTCACGCCACTTGATCAAGTACTCTTTATAGCCAGGCACTCCTCGTCTTCGTATCATACAATCTGATAAAATCTCTTCGACCTCTCAATCATACAAAGTAACAACCGCTGTTGGTGTACGCTTGGACACTCCTCGTTTGGGTCTTCCTCGTCTCCATATAAGAGCTTGGAAACGCTAACGTGAAAGACCGGGTGGATCTTCAAATTGGGTGGTAGTTGAACTCGATATAGAACCCTTTACAATTAATTTACGATCACCGGGAAAGGGACCTTAATAACTCCGTATCAATCCCTTATGTAAACTTACCTAATTGACTTGAATTGTTGAGGCAAGTGCTTCAACCAGAACTTGATCTACCAAACCTCGAACTCGACGTGTCTCCTCTTTTCTTTCCGGCCAACTTCTTCATCTTCTTAGCCACCTTCGTCCAACGATGCCGGGCCATAATTCGCTCTGTTCGTGCCACTCCTTTATGGTGTTTGTAAGCGGTGGGCTATCCCCTAGTGTGATATAGCTAAGGGCATTGGGAGTTAATGGTTGGGCGCCCAAGACCAACCTCAAAAAGGACTCTTCCCCGTGGCTTCACTCCGTTGCATGTTGTAAGATAATTGAGCAACATCAAGGAGTTTAGCCCAATCATGTTGGTTGGCACTCACATAGTGCCGAAGATAGAGCTCTAATAGTGCATTCACCCTCTCTGTTTGCCTGTCTGTTTGGGGATGAAAACTCATGGAGAAGTTCAAATTCGTCCCCGTGAATCTGAATAACTTGTTCAAAAGCGCCCGTAATCTTGATTCTCTGATCACTAACTTTCTCAATGTGGCACTCCCTAATACTTTACCACATTTTGAGAAGAGATTGGCTGTATCATCAATGTAATACATCGGGTAATGCGGCTATAAAGTCCCCTTACTTCGAGAATCGATCCACCACTACTATAATACTTCCACCCCCTTCCGACTTTAGCAAGCATGTGATAAAGTCCATGGAAACACTTTTCCATAGTCCTTTGGGCGTCGGTAAAGGCTAGCTATCCTCCCGACTTCTTTTGCTCTATCTTGTCTTGTTGGCAAATAAGGCACGTCCGCACGAATGTCTCAACATCGGCCCCCATCTAAGGCCAATAATAAGTGCCTTCGATCAATGCCAACATCCTCGTAATCCTCGGATGACATGCCACAACTTTGTACTTGACACTCTTTCAAGATTGCTCGCCTAAGGTCACCCCACTTAGGCACGCAAAGCCGATCTCCCTTGGTGAATAACATGGGTAGGTTTGTATTATTTGTTCTTGAGTCAACGAAACAAGGATTGAATCTAACAGATTTGTTAGAGTTCTTTCTTTAACTTCGAAAATTAAAAGAGGGTCTTAACCTTCCACATATCAGTGATGATGTTTTATTTCGTGGTTTCGAACTATAAAGTTCTTGACATAATTAAAACCCACGAAAGAGATGAATCTGAGATATATGTATTTAGTTTCGAGTCTTGATGTTAATAGAACATGGAGATAGGTTAGATGGATGTGTGGTGTGGATTGTGACGACGGGATTTAATAGGTTAGTTAGATTTGTTGTATGATGTTGTTGGATGTGGCTGTTGATGTTGTTGTTGTGATTTGACATTCGAATCTGTTGTCTTCTTTACATTTCTGTTTGGTTTATCAGTTCGTTTCATTGACTTTTGACTCATTGAGTCTTGACCGGGCAACTCGGTAAATACCGAGTTGACTCGGTTTGGGTCTTGGTTTATAAAACGCAACCATCATAAAATGCAACCAAGGCAAAACGCAATTTGTCTTGGTGGGCAAAATGTAACCCGTCTTGATGACAAAACGCAAGATTTTTTAAAATTTTAGCAGCATGACGTTTACATTTTCTTGCAAAAGGGTCTTCAATCTTGGGACAAATCGCAACACCAAAACGCAATGAGAGGCAAAACGCAGCCAACTTGTCTTCAACCCAAAACGCAACCAACTTGTCTCCAGCCCAAAACGCAACTTGTAATAGACAAAACGCAGTCGATTGAGAACCAAAATGCAATGCTTGAGACAAAACGCAGGACACCATTGTTTTTATCTTTTTGGCAAAACGCAACCAAGAAACATATAAATAAACCCAGATCTGCTGCTTGACTTTTAAGCTCAAAAAAATGTAACTAGATTAACAGTAACAAACTACAATAACAACCTGTTGATTTTTTTTACACAAAAAAAATGTGTGAACAGCAACCGAGTGAATAGTACATGAACAGTAAAGTGATCAGTGGATGAACAGTAACCGAGACATGAACAACAAACACATGATACATTACACCCCTGCAGCTCTGATACCAATTGTTACCCATAAAGATTCACATAACAAGAGACATGATCCGGAGGTCGTGGAGGATTGAACAAATGTTTAGCCATATTATTTAGTGAGAGAAAGGAAAGATGTGTGTATTCTAGAGAGAGAAACACACACACCTTATTATAAGTAAAATGAATCCTCACCCCTCCATGGAAGTATGGAGGGGATATATATAGGTCTTGACTCTCTAAACTATCATAACTAGACATTTTAGGTCCCTGTGAGTCTTACCTATTTATACTAATGTAATTCTGTATTAGCCGACATATTTTAAGGCTAACAAATGGTATGATCCACCTCCCTCCTAGGTGGTAGCTTATTGGGCAACTCCTTGGGCATCACATCCTTGAACTTATCAAGTACCTGCTCGATCACCTTTGGTACCTCCACTTTGCTTGAACCCTCATCCGTCCCTATCCTTGTTACCGCCAAATAGCAAGGCTCGCTCTTGTTGAATCCTTTCTTGAATTGCATGGCCGAAAGGGTCTTCACTTCACTTTTAGCATCCCGCTTCGTACTCACCATGCAAGTCTTTCCACCGTCTAGGATACACAAGGAATTAGCAAACGGCATAGGGAAAGCTCGTACCTTATCGCGAAATTCCAACCCAAGAACCACTTTGAAATCATCCATCAAGACCACCGACAAATCAATCATCCCCTCTCATTCTCCTATCTTCGCCCGAACGTCCTTAGCCACTCCATGAATGGCCTTAGCCAGAGAATTTACCTCCTTAATGGTTCCACTTCCTTTCGTAGCGTTAATCCCTAGCCGTTTGGCTTCATCATCCGCCACAAAGTTATGAGTCACACCAGAATCAACAAGAGCACGAACCTTAACACCGTTGATGGTTGCTTCCACATATTGTAGGCCTTTTCCTACAACCTTCGGAACCTCCGTCTTTGCCTTGATTGCATTCAAGATCCTTATCGAACCCATGTTCCCGCCATCACTCGCCTCTTCGTCTTCTTGAGCTGACATTCTGTTGAGGCTCGCTTTCTTCGGGCAATCACGAGCTTTATGAGGTCCATCACATATGAAGCATCCACCACTCTTGTAGCTCGTCTTCAAGTTTTTATCCTTTCCGGTGGGAGGTTTACGTGCAGCATCGACCTTTGGTTGGGCATTCTTTTCTCCCCCACCTTTCTCTTGGTTCACCTTCTTATCTTTCGGCTTGGACGAGTCCCTCCTCGTACTAAAGTCAATCAAAGCCTCGGCATGAGCAATAGCCGTAGAGGGATCTTGAACTCCTTGTCGTTCCAACTCCGTCTTAGCCCATCCTTGTAAACCATCAAGAAAGTAAAAGAGAGAGTCTTGGTCGGAAAGCTCCGGAATCTCCAAGACAAGTGTGGTGAACTCCTTGACGTACTCCCGTATTGTCCCGGATTGCTTGAGTTTACGAAGCCGACTCTTCGCCTCGTTCTTAGCATTCTCCGGATAGAATTGCTTCTTGAGATCTGCCACAAATTCAGCCCAAGTATCGATAGTAGCCATACCTCGCTCGATATCTCCATACCGATGTCTCCACCATAACGCCGCGGTATCCTTTAAGTATCGGGTCGCCATCTTGATCTTGGAAGCGTCATCCACCACGTTGACACCTTCCAAGTATTGTTCCATCTCCCACAAGAAATCATCAACCTCCCTAGCTTCCCTCTTTCCCACTAACGGTGATGGTTTAGGAACATCAATCTTCTGACCATGATTAGTGTTGCCGCCGCCACTAGCCAAGGACCGCTTGCACAGCGCCACGTCCGCTTGCAAGTCTTCAATGGTTTGATGAAGTGTGGAGACCTCTTCCTCAAACTCCTCCCGTATCTTTGTGATCTCGCCCATAAACGAATCTCTTAAGTTATGGATTTCACGCTTCAAATCGCCAGCAAGAGCATTAAGGGCCACTCGAAAGTCCTCTCTCATACTTGCAAAGTCGGAGTCCAAACCTTCCAAGCCCTCAACTTGGGTCTTCAAATCTGACATGGATGTCTCAACACCTGCAACTCTCTGATCCAAACTTGCCACAATGTCCTTAGACATACCTCTCTTCTTGGGGTTTTGAGGCTGATCGTCCTGACCCTTGTTCTCGTCAATGACCGTACTTCCACTAGCAGCGTTCTTCTCGGTTTCAATCGTCATTGCCTCGAATCGACCTTGCTCTGATACCACCTTTCATGGACTTTTCTCGACAAGGGTCTTCCGTGCGGCACTTAGTCTTTACTAAGTCAGCCTTGCTCAAACACTCAACGATCTAAGCAACTAAGAAAGCTTTAAAGAAAGGAACACAAGTGAAAGGGGAAATGCTTGTATTGCTAAAGAGAACTTTACAAGAGAGAATACAAGTGAAGAATGAGATGCTCTCCCCAAATAAGGATGACTCTGTTTATACTACACAAACTAGGGCTACAAATGGGCTTTACTACAAGGGCCCGTATTCTACAATATTCTACAAGAAGTCTCTAGATCTTCCATGAGCTTCCAAGACCTTCTTTCACCTTCCATAGAATTCTACTAAGTCATCTAGTCAAGTGTAGAACAATCCGGACTCCCGGGTAACCTCGTAAAAAAAATAGGCGGGACGTGACAATATGCTAATTCGTGTAACTTATGAAAGTACTAAGTTTTATGTTTAACTACATATCGAATTCAGTTTGTAGTTACAACTTTATTTTTGTCAAACGTATCATATTTACACAAATTATAACATCTTAATGCATAATGTATAATAATGTTTTTAGTATATATAAAATTTTCAATTTTAGTAGCGGACACATGAAATCGCCACTAAAAAAACACCTCGGGATGAAATAAACAGACCATAAACCGAACTGAACCGAAAACCCGAGCCAAACCGATTCGGCCGAAACCGAACCAACCATATTCGGTTTGGTTTTAGGAGTCATAAATCTGTCATCACGCAAAAAAAAAATCTTAAAATTGGTGTTTTTGGGTTCTTTTTACCCAAAACTTGTAACCCAATTCAATGTTACTATATAACTTTGGACTGTGATTGTAACAACTACCTAGTGCATAAATTGATTGCATGGCAGCAAATGGTTAGACATAGGTTGCAGAAATGTACAGCATTTATTACATAGTATTGCATTCATTGCTCTCCATAAAGACAACAACTTCACGCGAGTGACAAAATTTAAATTTTTCAGGAATATTATAAGCTCAAACGTACCGATTCGGCCGAAACCAAACCAACCATATTCGGTTTGGTTTTCGGTTCTATATATTTATGATTTCTGGTTTCGGTTCGGCTTGGTTCGAACAAAAACCCAAAAAAACACACCAAAACCGTATAAACCGAACGGAACCAAACCGAACTAAGTTACTTCAGTTGGTTGTCGTTTCATGTCTTTCACAAAATGAGTTTTTAATTTTCGGTTCGAGTCGGTTTTAACTCGATGCAGAGCCCTTTCACCCTCTTTTATAAACCACAATTTCCAACAATCCACACCACACTTGATTCAAAATAATTGTGTAAATAGAGTGAAAAATAATTGTGTGAAATAGAATGAAAATATTGAAGTTTTTTTTAAAATAACCGTCAAACACTCCCACGTCAAAAAGGTTGGCCCAATTTTGATGAACATAACACTAACGCTTGCATAAAACTTAAAAAACACCCTTTTGTACTTTACTAATAAGTACAAAAGCCAATTTTGTGAATTTGAATCTCAAACTTGTCACACTATTTACTCACCATTTACTTGAGTAAATATTTGTAGCTAGTGAAAATAAAAAAACCAAACGGTCAAACACACACAAAACGTGAATAGTAAATATTTTCACCTAACAATTTTCATACACACTTTGTGCTTGGTGGTACTCTAATATATATATATATTTCCTCAACCCAAGAACTCTCCACACATCTAAACAACAAGCAACACACAAAAACACACTTCCCTGTTACTAACTCTAAGAACTACAAAAAAATCAGCTCAATAAGTAACATAAAAATGGTAATGTGCAATATCGACTACGAAGATTTGCCACCATCATGCCGCTTTTTTCGTCTTGACAAAAGTGGTTTAGACTACCTTCATAATGTTCACACAGGTTAGTTATATTTTTTTATTGTGAATATTTGCTATGCAGAGAAGGTAGGTAGTGGATATATAAATTTGTTAATTTGATAGAAGTAATTATTAGCATCTAATTTATATTTATGTGTGGGAGTAAGTTTATCATCTTTGATAATAAATAAAAAATAAATAATATCATAATATATCAAATTATTTACTAATCTTTTATATAATAAAAGAATTACATTATTTCGGAGTTTTTTATCAAATTGAATCATATGAATTTAAAAATTAGACCAATCAGAACGCTTGATTTTGCCACGTAGGCAAAATCGTGTGATCTGATTGGTCAATAAAAAGTCAAAATTAAATCGATTTGGTCAAAATTAAAATTTTGTGGTGGAGAAATATGACGAGAAAAAAAACACATAAAAGTTTATGTGTCAAATTTGTGAAGAAAAAAACTTGAAAAAAGTGGAGGTAATTAATAAAAATTTAGTGATTTTTAATTTTAAATAAATTATATGGAGTTAAGTGTAAATTTATAAATTTACATGTTTTATTATAACTTTAAAAAATAAACAAATAACCCCTTAAACTTTATACCCGTAGACTTTATATTTTAAAATACTACAAACGTAAACAATTTTTTACTTCAAACAAAGATTTAACAGTATCTAATCACATCCCAAATCTATCCGAAAACTTTTTGATGGATTTTTTATTGTCGGTCTGAAATTATGTTGTACAACCAAATAGAAAAACATCGGAGCACATAAAATATCATAAATTAATAAAAAGGGTTTTCTAGCTATTCATTGATGTGTTTGGAAGAATTGCATTTTTTTCTTTTTGTTTAATACGTACTAAAATTCTAACATTTAAATTTCTCAAAAAGTCTTTATTCCATTGACATGTATGTATGCCTATAAATCATATATAACAATCTAGGCTACTTTTATATCTTAAAAAAGTGTTGGTGACGGAAAAATGAGTAAAACTCTTTTTATATTTATATATGTATTAAAGATATACAATAGGTAAATCTTTGTTTGACCAAAACATATTGTATGTATGAAACATAATACTTATTTGAGTTTTTTTAGCTTTCTATATTCTATAAATATTGACGATTTTGATAACTCAACTTGATGCTTTTAAATTCGATTGCGAAGCTAAATTTTTACATGTTTTAACACAAAGTGTGACCATTAATCTTAAGTATAGCTGACTCAATAATGCAACTAGAATCATAAAACATATACAATATCAACTGCATACCCAACGGTAAGATAACCAGCCTTCCAAAGTGGAGGTCAATGGTTCGAATATAACGAGGAGAAAACTAATCCCCTTGTGGCCTCGAAGGTTCACATGAGCCGACTTCGGGCTACCTAAAAGAGTAGTTTTGTAGAGATTAGTCGGCTCACAATGTCGAGTTAGTTAACAGGTAAATCAAAAGAAAAAAAATTAGTAATTATCCTCAAGCTCATATAATATATATATAAGATATGAATGTATTCTCTTCATATGATTTCGATAATACTCTATAACATAACTTATAAAACAAAATAAAAATAAAAATCATAAATGTATTTAAAAAATCATAATGTCTAAACTCCGTGCGTGCACGGGCATTAAAACTAATATAAATGCACAAAATAAACTGAACAACATATTGTCAATTAAAGGTGCATAAAAATGTATGGAGTAAATTACATGTTTAGTCCTCATGATAGTTGTTGATTACACGTTTAATACCTTATAAAGAAAAAATGCGCCCATATATAGTCCTCTACGTATATAATCTTGCACGAGGCCCGTCCAATTTACTAATACCGTCACAATTTGAGCGTCACGTGTGTATCACACGAGTAGGGGTGAGCACGGTTCGAGGACCGGACCGGCCAAGACCGGACCGGACCGAAATGGTCCAAAACGTCGGACCGAGGACCGGACCGAAATGATCCGGGTCGGTCCGGTCCGGTCCTACAAGGCATAATCGCTGGGTTTTTTTTATAAGACTAGACCGGACCGGACCGAAGACCGAATGTAATGAAAAGCATGGACCGATGGCCGGACCGAAATACGTTCGGCCGGTCCGGTCTGATCAACGGTCCATTTTGCTCACCCCTACACACGAGGGTAGCTTTTTCTTTACATTTTTTTCCCTTTCAATAATTTTGTATTCTTTCTAAAAAGTTGTACTTTGATATCATTTATATTATGTCTTTTTATTATAATTTTTTCATTACGTTTTTAGTCTCCATGGTATTTACAAAATTAGTCATAGTTTTTTTGTCTTTTTTTTACTTGTTAATCATTTAGGGTGCGTTTGGTATGAGTATATGAGAATGGGATTATAAGTTTCATAGTGATTAAAGATGTTTGTTTAATGGGCACATGAATGAAA
>BQNB010160856.1:0-14750 GCA_026074375.1 Tanacetum coccineum
GTATAGTGATGAAGATGTTGCAAAAAGTTCTACAGTTAAAAGTTCTACAGTTAAAATTTCGTTCTTTAAAATCAAGTTACAAGGTCCTAATAAGTTGTTGCTTTGAGTCATGATTCATCTTGAATCACGACTATGGAAATAAGTTGATCTATGGTTGAGTTGAAATGAGTACACACATTTAAATCATATATCCATGTTGGGAGCTAAAAGTTCACAAGTCATAAGTATGAGTGCTTAGCATTTAGACTTATATTGACATGATCTTGTTTAATTGCTTGGTTTGGAGCTAGTGAAAAATCGGGGACGATGAATTTATCCATTCGGACATCCGTAGATCTTTCTATGGGCGTTTCTCATTCTATGATCCCAATGTTGATATAATAAAGGAAGTCAAACAGGAAGTCGAGAAAAGAAAAAGGAAAATCCAAAAATATTAGGGATAGTTAGTATACAAATAAAAAGTGGTGAAAACAGGACTTGTCGAAGCTTTTGATTCTTTAGTTCCCCTTGACGAACACTTAGCTACTTTTCGAGGTTATTAGTCGAGGGGGATTGAGATTCTTAGTTTTCGTAAATGTTTACTTCATAACATTGCGTGAGGACACGGCAATACCTTAGTATGGGGGATTTTGGTATGTGTTTAATTACACATACCTTTTACCTTTAAAAACGAGCTAAAATAACCAAAAACGGACTTAAAATGCCAAATATATGCTTGTTTTGCTAATTGTGTTGTGCAGGAACGGATATCTAAGAAAAGGACGAAAAACGAAGCCAAAACGACAAAACCGGACACGGAATGGAAAAGCGTGGAAAAGACACAGTCAAGTCCAAGCCCAAGTGTCAAAAAAAAGTCAACCCAAGTCAACCCCGACAAATCCAGAAGTCAACAAGTGAAGAAAAATAAGTTTGAGGGTTAAAATTGCCAAAACCCTAAACTTATATTTAAAGAGGAAAAGAGAAAAGAAAAGAGAAGGGTTATTTACAAAGGAAAAAGAAAGGGACTGATTTGCCAATTCCCCAAAGTATTATTACCAAGGGACTATTTCTGCAAAAGATATATATAAGTTGAGGGGGCATTTATGCCAACCCTCAAACTTATATAACTAAAAGGGGGACTTTTGATGCAAGACCATACAAACTGAGGGATCGTTTGTCATAACCACCAAAAACTTTCGGTCTTCCCCTAAAATAAATCCGCCATTTTTGAGTCCCATAAAACCAGGAACAAAACCGGGTTTACTTCCTTCTTTACCCAAAATACCAACTAAACCCATGGATTTTATAGCCTCATTCCCCTCACTACCACCTCACCCAAGACAGATTGCCATGATGGGCAATCTCACAAAAACGGAGTAAAAAATGCATGGTCAGATCAAGTTTGAAGAAGCACAAGATAAAATCTAAGGCTGGCATTTATTTTGGAGATTACTCTCACAAAACAAACACACAAAGGAAGCAGCAAAGAGAAGCTCAGCTGCTATATATTGAAGAAACACGAGGCATACAGGACACTAGTTTTGTTTTTTTTTAGTTTTCTTTAATTTAAAAATCTTTATGTACTTTTTTCAATGTTATTGTAGTATCTAATAATGTTTTTTACCTTCATTTGTAATTTTCTTTATTTAATGAAAAAGGTTTGAGTTTTTTTGTATCTTATTGATTACATTGTTCAAAGTGAGTTATAAATAATCATGTGTTTAAACTCTGTTAAATTTTTGATTATTAAGATATTAAAGGTTAAGGGAAACCCAAAAAGTCAGAAACATAATCTTTTTATGTAAGTTTTTAAGCTAAAAAGCTCATTTGGAAAATTAAAGGGGTGTTTGGGTTAAGTGTGAAAACGGGTCAAAATGGTTTTGTATGGGTTGGTGTCAAGTTAGTTACCTTAGGCTTAAGTATTAAGCTCATTTAAGTCTATTTTCAAAACTTTTTTTTAAGTTTAAAAATGTTTTTCAAGGTTGTCTAAACCATTCTTTAAAAACTGTGGGATTTTTAGAAAACCAAAGTGCTTATTTAGACAGCATTGAGAGCTTGAGTTTTTAGTTCAAATAGAGTGTCTTATAGGGTGTTTATAAAACATAGCTTTTTTTGTCAAGCGTCCTTTGTGTCTTTTTTTTTTTTTTTTTTTTGGGGGGGGGATCTCTTTGAGTCAAAGCTGTCAAAAGTCAAGTGTAAATTTTTTAAGCAAAAAAGCCCCTTTTTCATTCTCTAAAAATCAGCATGTTTTTATTATTTTTAGAAGCCTAGATTTTGAGCATAAGCTCACCTTAAGCCCTTTTTCAACTGTTTTCATTTGGTTTTGTATTTTGAGCTATTTTGACAGCTTTAAAAAAGCTGTCAATTTAAGCCATTGTATTTGGCTTAATTTCCCCTGGTGCTAAGGGGGTGACTTTAAGCCCACCCATCTAGCTTATTAGTTAACCTCAGCCTTAGTTATTGGCTTTTCTAAAAAGCAAGAACACTATTCTTCTTGTCACACATTTGTGAGACACTGAAGAGGTTAAACTTTAGTTCATTTACAAAATACACATCTTTAAAATCCAATTTACGAGTTCTTATTTTACCTTTCCCAATAATTTTCCCTTCTTTAGAATTACCTCCAAAGGAAACAAATCCTCCATCAATTTCTTTATAATCTTTAAGATAGGATCTGTTTCCCGGTCATGTTCCTAGAGTACCAACTGTCAATCACTCCTTTATCCTTCAAATCTTGATGTGGATTGCCCTGCACATAATGGTAGGAAAATTAGTTTCTTTTAGGGAACCAAGCCATTACCGACTTGGATCTGCCTTGTGCATCAATATAGTCAAATCTTTTAAAGGACATTGATGCACCATTGTTTCTGGAGACATGGTCTAAAACTTTGTGCTTTGGTCTCCAAACCTAACATGCTGAGGCCTTAACAACATTTCCCTTGTTTCCATTAACAACACTAAGAACTGCTTTTGGCCTAGCAGTATTAACCCTTGTTCCCTTAACAGTATTAACCTTTTTAGTGAAATTACTGTTATTAGCTGCTGTTATTTTGTTAAAAGGCCTTCTAGCAGTTGAATATGCATTATTAATAACATTTTTCATGGGTCCTGCATTATTCACTACTGTTCTTGGTTGGACAGTATTAACTGGTCTAGTGGTATTAATTGAAATTAGGCCAGACCTAGTTAAGACTGTTCTTGGAATCATGTTCCTTTTTGGACTGGGGTGAGTTAATTTAGAGAAATTTTGTTTGTTCACCCTTTGAACATTGGTCCAAACTGGTTTTGCAAATCTTCTATTATTATACCAGTTATTGCAATCATTCTTCAAATGATCAAAACTACCACACACATGACAAGCTTTGTTAAACATCTTAAAATTACTCCCTAATTTTTGAGACATCTGTTGGTTCCAGTTTCTCTTGTTCCCTCTAGGACTAGGTGTGTTTTGCCTATTTTTATCAACTGATGTTTTCCTAGGAGATTTTACTTGCTCAGTAGACTTAACAAAGTTTATCTTAGCAAAACTAGGTTTATTAAACATCTCAACTGTTTTAACCTTAGGCACATTTTCTTCATCACTATCAGATACCCAATCCTCAATAATTGGGGCTCCATTTTCTTTCCTAGCAGTCTTAGGTTCATTAGTCTCAACAGTAGGCTTTTCAACTATAGACTCACTAACAGACTCATTCACTTCCACAAAATCATCTAGACTAGGATAAACTAAATCAGATTTTGGTGGCATAAAATTCCCAGTATAGGGAGGTGGGACAGCATTATACCCTAATCCTATTTTACACTTATCCATTATCTGTCTGTCTAGAAGTTTACTTAGGTTTTTTGATGAATTTTCAAATTTTTGTACTGTAAGTTGAACCTCATCCTTTTCTTTTGTAGCCAACTCTAACTTCCTTTTAAGCTCTGTAATATCTAAATCTCTTAAATAGATTTCACGTTTTAAGAGTTTTATATCTTCCTCATACACAGACTCATTTTTCTTAAAGACTAACAGTCTAGCTTCTACAGATTCTAAACCAGTTTTATAATGTGAACAAACACTTATCCTAGTTGTTCTTAAGTCTTTAACTAATTGTTCATTTTGTTCTTTTAGATCTTTTACACATTCTAAACAAGATGAACAACAATTTGATTCATTAGATATCTCAGAGTTTGTAGAAGAACTAGAATTTGTTGAAGAATAAGACATGAGAGCAAAATTGGTTGGACTTTTTATGACCTTAGGTCACCTTATCATAGCTAAGCCATCATACTGAGATACTAAGCATTGAGTAGTTCATCAACTGGCACAGTCCTTTGTAGGCTCCCTTGTTCTGCTGTCTTGTTTCTGGGTGCCTGTACTCTCTTCAAAGTGTCCTTCTTGTGGCAGTTGAAACAATCACTTGACTTGTTAACCCTAAATCTTTCTTTGTTGGCATGTCTGCTTCTTACCAATATTCTTCAGGAATCCTTTTGATTCATAGTCAGCATAGCAATGTTCCACCTCAAATCCAACTCTTCTAGATCATCACGATTGATTTGTTATAGATCTTCATTATATAACTGTGGAATACTTGATTGGCTAGCAAAGAAGGAATAAATCACAGCATCACTCAAATTTTCAATAGTTGCTGAGCTATCAGCAACACCCTGAGTGCTAGCAGTATTAACACCCTGAGCGGTATTAACTGCTCTAGTTGCACTGTTAGTGTTGCTAGAGGACAGAAAGGCTACATTGTGTGAGTTTGTAGTTGAGCTAGATGTCCCCTTGACCTCTGATTCATAAGCCTTTAGGTTGTTAAAGAGGTCATCCAAACTCAATGTCTCAATCTTTGGTTTGTTCCTTCACACAATAGTATGCATAGTCCTACTTCTTGTGACAAATTCTCTAAGAAACTTCTGATTGATGGTCTTCTTGAGGATTAAAATTCCCATGCATCTCTAGTTGAGTAATTAGCTTTTGAAAAGCCTTTCATAAGTTTGCTCAATCACTTCTGTGCTAGATGCAGCAAAGTTTTCATATTGCTGCTTCAGAAGATTTTTCTAAGTTTTCTTTGTAGCAGTATTACCTCCAAATATGTCTCAAAAGCCCATGCTCAGTGTCTTGCATACCTTGTATAAGTAAAACTTTAATTGATGCTCATTAGGTAAAGCCATCAACAAAGTGCTTCTTACCTTCAACTCTAATCTTCTTTGTACCTTCTCTTCAACACTTGTAGGAGGGAAAACAGGTTCTTTTTTTCCTTACCATTAACAGTTTTTATTACTATGGGTGCATTACCATTTTCTTATGATCTCCCATAAGAGTGTTAATCAATGCTCTGTAGGTTACTACTCTATCCTCTTCTTCCATTAGATCAAACTCACCAGGTTGGAGTATGTATGCTTGATGGTTTGGATTAGATATGAGAATCCATTACTTCTTGAAAAAGTAGATCTTTGTGTGTAGTAAAAGTTTCTTATTACTCAAAGCTTCTCACTGGCTCTGATACCACTTTTTGATCCCAATAGAATAGATCTTTCTTAGCTTGTATAAGGCTAAGCTGTATTGAATAAATCCAAAACAAACTATGATAGAAACTTTGATTATGAATATCAAAGGCTACGGAATCTTGTCAATGATACATAAAAAGGGTATTTCATGAATACAATAATGAATAAGTCATAAAAAATAGTTTACCAAACTTTCACGACTAATATAATACGAAACTCTTAATGTGTTTGGGTTCAAAACCCTTGAGCTATATCGATATCAAAACAAAAGATTTCTAGATATCTAACTCTTATGCCTAGGACCTCTTTTTACCACCAAGGTGTCCTAACTGATTATATATTTTCTAGGTTATCATGGTCTTCTAAACATAATAATGATACGTGTTCTTTTACAAAAATATCTCATACTTATCACATAAGTAATGTTTATCCTTTCTCTGATAAGTCTTTGATGTCTTCTTTGTCAGCATAAACTCTTCCAGCAGTTGTAACTTTCACACCAATAGTAGTAACTTTTGTACCAGCAGCATTAACTACTTAAAAAGTTTTCTTCAATCTTCATCAGCAGTACTAAGTTACACTAGCAGTAGTAACTTGCAATAGTAATATATATTAGCAGTAGTAACTAACAGTACTAATACTAGCAGTAGTAACTTACACTAGTAGTAGTAACTAGCAGTACTAACTACTTAGCATATTTTTTATTAAGATTACTAACAGTACTAATTTATGCTTAGCAACAGTAACTAATACCTTAACAGTCTTAACTTCTACTTAGCAGTAGTAACTTCCAAACAAAATCAAGAGGCTTTTAATCCCAACAGATATCTTAAAGGTCAACCAAAATTAGGCCTTTGGTATCCTAAGGATTCACCTTTTGATTCGGTGGCATATACTAACAGTGACTATGTAGGAGCAAGCTTAGATAGGAAGTCCACAACAGGAGGTTGTCAATTCCTAGGGTACAGATTAATTTCATAGCAGTGCAAGAAGCAGACTGTGGTTGCTAATTCCACAACAGGGGCTGCATATGTAGTTGCTTCAAGTTTCTGTGGCTTAGTACTTTGGATTCAAAATCAATTGCTAGATTATGGGTATAACTTTATGCATACAAAGATATATATTGATAATGAGAGTATATATGAATTAGTTAAGAACCTGTTTTTCATTCAAAACAAAGCATATTGAGATTAGACACTAACTTATCAGAATATTTTATGAAAGAAAGCTAATTCAAATGATCAGGATTCATACTGACAAGAATGTTGCAGATTTGCTTACAAAAGCATTTGATGTAAGTAGATTTTCGATCATATGATTGCAGTAATGGAATACCATTCTATTAAGTATTGGATTATATAAATGGTGAGAATAATAATAGAAAGAGATGTGTGTGATAAAAAAATAGGGACAGAGTGATTTGGTGAGTAAAATAATTGAGAGAATTTATGACTAAAAAAACAGAAAGAGAGTTGAATATGCAACAAACAGACAGAGAGAATTGTAAGCTAAAAGAATTGAGAGAAATCAAAACAGACAGAGAAATTGTGAGCTAAAACAATTGAGAGAAATCAAAAAAACAGACAAAGAGAATTGTGAGCTAAAAGAATTAAGAGAAATCAAAAACAGACAGAGAGAATTTGTAAGTTAAAATATTAATTTGATGATGGAAATGCTGATTAGAAAGGAATTTAGAGTAATGTTGGTGAGATCTCAAAGTTATGCTGCTAGGCATTAAACTTACTGCTGCCTAGAGAAATGTTAATGCTGCTAGGCCATAAACTACTATGCTGGTTGTAAGTTAATGATGCTAGGATTATTTTTTTTTTTTTACTACTGAGTTACTACTGCTCGGGTTACCTACTACTGCTTGTTTAAGTTAATGCAGTTGCATAACTTAAAACGGTGAACGTGAACGTTAATATGCTAAGGGTAGTTTCATAAATACTTCGATTAAGGGTTTCATTCAATCATTTAATCGTTTTCAATCTTTGATATACTCTTGTAATCATAAACCCTAACTCATTTCATCCTTTTTCATCAAAACCACACAATAACAACCTATCGTTTGCTGGCTACAACCAATTTCGTAGCGTTTGTTGGGATTCTAGATTTTATGAGACAAAATAAATAAAAGAATGAAACATAAGGACTAGAAATCTCTAGCAGATTGGGAATTCTTCAGCTTGGTGAGAGAATTATGGAAGATTGGTTCAAGATATCAAAAGATGAAGATCTCCTTAAGAAGATAAAGATAACAGAAGATATTTCTTAATGTTTAAAAAATTTACTTGTTTATATCTTTATGTTAACTTCCTTTGTAAGTCATGATCTCTCTATATAAAGAGATCATAGACACATAGTTTAGGTATCCAGAAAAACGTGTGTGTGTGGGGGTGCACAGAAAATATGTAGACGTCTTATAAAGGAGTGTCTGAGTTCTAGGTAGTTCTTTAAGTAGAAGCCTCGTAAGGTTGTGTGTTGCCCCAGGATCTATGATCCATGTTAGATTGTATCCATTCTAGATTGATCATCTAGATTGGGGCCTTGATGGCAAAAGTATGGTAATATACCTTGTTTCAAATAACATTGAATCGTGTTCATTATATTTCCGCTGCATTGTTATCTATATATCTTGGTTATTTTTGTTAATCTTAGATATTAAGATCTAACCTATTGAGTCTTTACAACGATCTTTTATTTTTCACAATTGGTATCAGAGCCTCGTAGCTCTTAATCTAGGACATTACAAGGTTAGTTTTATCTATACGATTTATGATTTTTTGATTTTCAATGATTTGCAAATTCGGTGATATTAGGGTTTTTATAAAACCCTAATTCGGTAATTCTGAAATCAGAAGACATAAGGGATTTTTTGCCGCCACTATACAATTATTTTTGGCCAAATCTAACTCTAAATCGCCCTCTCTATCTTAATTGATATGCAATATGATTTTGAGTTTTGGTTTTCTTTCTTAGAGTGGTGACTACACGGTTTTTGTATGGATTTTTATTGATCTATTCTTTTTCTTTGGAATCCCTCCCAACAAGATCTCAAACTACGTGACCAGATTGCTTATAATACTTTTGATTGGCTCCATGTCAAAGATATAAAGAGAGAAGAAGCTCGAAACCCTAATGGTGATCATGTAAATGTATTCGTTGAAGTGCAATCATGGAAAAGATATCATTGAATATAATGGGTTGTTATTCAGTAGACAAGTGATATCAAAAAGAGATATGTTATTATGAGAAAAGATATGGTAGTAAGAAAGGTGAACATATCTTGGTATTTCAATATTCAGATTCTGTTTATGAACGTGACAGTTTTACAACAGTTAACAGTTTGTTTAATACTCTTTGGACTACAAGACGACTACTGCTGCTATTATATGTTTAATACTGTTAGAGTTGCTGTTCATGGATTAGTACTGCTCGTTTAAATAATAGTAATACTGCTGGTTAAGTATTAGTACTGCTTGTTATGAGTTTGTACTGCTCGTTTATGTTTGTGCTATATGACATTACTGTTGTTCGAATACGCTGTTATATATTAATATGTTTGACAAGAACAGGTTGGTATTTTGGTTATTTATGCTTGCTAGTGCTTTATATGTTGTACTGCCTTCTTCGCGGAGAAAGTTTTTACATACTTTAGTAAACATAAACTGCCTTTGACGTCCAGAATGAAGTTTGTTATGCCTAGATTGTTCGATACTCGGACAGGCATATTTTTTGGTTATCGAAGATCTCCGGGACAGACTGATGAAAGATAGATTTGGATCTCAGACATAACTATTTTTCAAATAGTTTATTCTTATTGTTTTATGGCTCGGTTTGAAGATTATTTGAAGATGTGATTACGAAGACAGTTGATTATTGCGCTTTTGATGTTGTAGTTGGGTTTCATAGGTGCGTGTCTTATCATATCTTAAAGTATAGTTTTGCAGACTATGACTTTAAAGATAACTTGTTCGTGCTTAAATGGTGTTGACGAAGACTTGTCAAAATCTAGCAAAGGTGTGTGATTTTTCTTATAGGTGCTCAATGCTCACATTTGCTATCACTTAGTATGTGTCTCATAGAAGATGAGGATTTTTGTCAAGAGGTTGCGGTCTACTTATATTTCACAGATTTATTTATAAGTTCGACGTCACGTGGATAGTGCAAGACATAAGACACAAGTTTGGGAGATTCAACTTCTTCATCAAATTCGTTATACTCAGTTTTCTTCATCAGTGATCACTACATAGAGCCTACAGAGTTCGAGATTCAAGAGATGGTAAACATATTGGTTTCAGGGGAAGCTTATTGTTTAAATGTTTAACCATCTACATGCACCACTTGAGGGGAAGTGTTTCGTTACTACTGCTAGTCATTTATTACTACTGCTAGTTTATATTTCTACTGCTCAAAGTCATTTTTCGTATTATGCTTCATGGAGGGTATTTTGAGTATTGGAAGGCTGGATTAGTAGTTGTGGTATATGATTTGTAGCTGTTATGATCCAAGTTGCATTTCTACAGAAGACCCCTATTAGATGATTACAAAAAGGGGAAGAAGATTACAAGTTTATTGATTTGCATCTTATTATGTGTGGTGGCATGATCAAGATTCTAATTCTTATCTTAAGTCTAAAGGGAAGCATTGAAGATTTTGTTTCATTCAGGGAGATGATTACATCTCAACTTCAGGGGAAGCTTTGGCTTTATGATGAAGTTCGTACGAGACTTTGTTTGTTTGTCATCATCAAATTAGGCGAAGATTGTTGGGATTCTTGATTTTGATGTGGACAAAGTAAATAAAAGGAAGGAAACAAGATGGAAACAAGAAGGATCCAAAATTGTCATCATGAAGTTCTATAAGATTGAGTCTTCAAAAGATAAGAATTGGAAGATTCTGAAGATATGGTCAAAGATAAAGATAAGTATTAGAATGATTTAGTTATTAATTATCTTTATTAGTTTCATTGTAAGCCTAGGACTCCTTATGCTATAAAAGGAGGTCCGGGCATTTAGAAAAATGCATCCATCCATAAAAAACTAGAGCTCTCCTAATGAGAGTCTAGATAGTTAGATAACAAGTTGACTGATGAGAGTCGAATAATACACCATAGTTAGTTGGTGTAGCCCCAAATTATAGTTGGGGTAATAGGGAAACGTTCAATAAAAAAAACCCTGTGATAACTTTGATTGTGTTCTTTATTATTCCACTGCGTGTTATCAATCATTGTTATTGTTCATCCTAGATATATGAGATCTAATCAATCTTGAGCTTTAAACAATTCTCAACAATATGCATCCAAATTATCAGCTTGATAAGCAGCATTGTGAGTTATGACAGTCTGTATGGCTTGACCTTTTAGAATTCCTGGATCTGCCAAAAATGCGAGTTCCTCCTCATGTAAAATTTGACCACTTGCTCGAGCTTGAACCAACAACACTTTATCCTTAAACCACGAATCATCCCTTTTCCTCTTTGGTTTGGTGCACTGTTTGGACATGTGGCCTTCCCCTTTGCAGTTGTAGCAGATAAATGTTCTTTGTTTTCCAGAATTGTTTCTACTTTCTCCCAGAGTATAAGTCCTTGAAGTACCCGCAGCTACAGAAGTTTGTCTCCCCTTAATTGGTTGTAATGTTACTCTTTCATTATTAATGGTAGCTTGTTGCCTAGGGTTTGATGAATTCCTCACCTGGTTATTGGTAGTGGGATAGCGGGAAGTGATAACAGCAGTCAAGAAAGACATTAGGTGATTGATGGCATCATCACCTTTCTAGAACACTGGAACAATTAGACCCGAGTCTGGTAGGGGAAATTCTTGTTGGGAAATTTTAGATTGTTGATCAACTGAGGAAGGATATTCTAATTGAGGTATAGATGATGATGGAGAATAGATGTTGTGGTGAATTGATGACTGATAATCATTGATGGGATAAGTGATTGACAGGGTGTTGATGATTGATGAGTTGAGTATTGTTGAGACTGATAAGGTGAACCATACTGTGGAGACTGATATGATGAAACTTGTGGTTGAAATTGAGTGTTTTGGTGTGAATTTTGATGAGTTTGATAAGGAGACTGGGTCATCTGATGAGTTGCAACCAAAGCAAGCGGATCTAAATTGCGTTCATGCATTAAACGAACCTCATTTGCATGAAATTCATGTTGTCCCAAATAAGCATAAGCCTGATCGATTCAGTTTGTGCAAATCCTTCAAACCAGTTTGACATTTTCACAATATGCTCCATTCAGGAGGAAGGGAATTCAAAAGCCTTTGTGTTCTCTTGAAAATTGTATCTAGTTTCATGTTGTAAAAGATACATGTCCCATAGAGTAGACAGTGAACATCTCAAAGTAGAATGCACGAAGGATTCCCCCATCCTTATAAGCAAACTTATCGAATTCATCATAAAACTTACACTCCTTTTTCCAGTTTCAGTCAATGAAGTTCCTTGCATGAGAAGGTTATCTTTCCCAAGTTCCTTGGCGACTATTAGATGATTGCTAACCAATGCATAGACTTTAGGTGGTAGTCCTTGGAGAATGATACTAGTTGCCTTGATATCACAATCAGCTTGAAGTGCTTCTGTAGCAGATAACTCAGAATATTTATTTGGCCTTGTAACTCTATTTTCCACAATTGAAGGCTAAATGAGTGGACCACTTTCAACGGATTCAAGGATCATTCGTCTATTTTGTCTATTTAGCATGTATAGTTCCATTCTGATTTTCCAAAAATCGTACATATCCTTTTCCAACATGGGTGGACGATTGTTAGCACCCGAAAGGATAGCTTTGTCAGCAAGAGTCGTCATTGAGAAATATATATATTAAATGATTACTTGGTTGATCGGATGGTGGTAGAAAGTAATTGTGTTTAATTAAGTTGTCTTTTAAGTGTTTTAATTAATTAAACTACACGAGATTTTACAATTCTTGACAAAACCTGGAAAACAATTGAATGTTTCACGAGATTTTACAAGTCAACGAAATAAACCGTATAATTTTGAAAAATTGAGTTGTTCGGTTTCCCTTAAAGGAAGTTGTTCGGTTCCAATAGATTCGTTGTTGTTCAGGCATTCTAACTGAAGTTAGGTGTTCACTTCAACTATAGTGGAGTTGTTCAACTTCAACTATAATGGAGTTGTTCTACTTCAACTGTAATAGAGTTGTTCTACTTGCACTGCAGGTGAGTTGTTTGACTCCTACTGTAGAAGAGTTGTTCGGTTTACACTGCAAGTGAGTTGTTCGACTCCTACTATAGAAGAGTTGTTCGGTTTCAATACAAAACAAGTTGTTCGACTTGAGTTGTTCGACTCAGTTGTTCGACTCGAGTTGTTCGACTTAGTTGTTCGACTTGAGTTGTTCGACTTGAGTTGTTCGACTCAGTTGTTCGACTTTAGTTGTTCGACTTCCACTACTACGAAACCCAAAAACTTAAAAACACAAAAAGACACCTTTTTGATGATTGTTTTGCAAAAATACTTGTACAACTAGTGTTACTAAACCTATAGGAACAAGAAAAATGAAAACTTTAAGGTTTTTAAGCCGAAAAATTTAAAATCAAGATTTTGCTCTTTATAAGATTTTCGAACACAAAAATGTAACAAAAATGATATTTTTCTTGATTCTAAGCTTGTACACCTATATCATAAAGATACTAGATCAGATTTACCAAGGTAAATAATCCTTTAGTGTACACAATAACTTTGGAATCAAAAGAAAAGAAAAAAATAAAGGACGATTTTGCAAAAAAAACGAACCAACAAGAAAGCTTAAACACAAAAACTAAACACACCACTCCATGGCTCTTGATACCAATTTAAGAATACAAGTAATCTTTGATATGAAATGGGAAGGAACATAGTGAGAGAAAATGGAATGATGGATGTATTCTAGAGAGAGAAAGTAAGAAACATATAATTCATTAGCAAAGTGAGAATACAAAACCAACCAACACCCTCTCCAAGCTATTAAGAGGGTATTTATACACTAGTTTGGCCGGCCATGGGGCCTATTGATAGGCTTACCATGGGCCTTGGGCCATATTAGCTTAATATATTTAATATATCTAACTACGAGCTTTGACTAGTAAATATTGGAAGTGACCGAGACTTTTCTTGATCCTAACAAAAGTACAACTACTTTTTATGTTCTTTCATTTATAAATAAAAAGATTAAACTTTGAGACTTGTAGTTTTATAGAAAAATAGGTAATGATTTCCACAACGATCCGCTTGGTACACCTTGTTCGGAATGATCATACGAATGCAAAAGTACAACTCATTTATGAAAAAGAAGAGATGACTTACAAGAAAACACGACGAAAGATGATTAGAACTAAGAACAACCCAAACGTTGTTTATAAAATACCCGGATGAAATAACAATCAACCTCGAACAATATATCTTCAAATGGTTTGATCAAAGATTAAAAAGAAATGGATTTGGGTGTGCTTGGTGGTTCGAACAAGAAAGAAAAGAAAGGAAAAGTATGTGTGTTTTTCTAGTGAGAGAATTTGCTTATGAAAGAATGAGAAACAAATGAGGTTAGAAGTATATAAGTTGGTAGAGGATGGAATGCACCTAGACTTGGTGTGTGGTCTTGTTCGGCCGAGTACAAGGGTAAGGAGGGGACCGAAATGATCCGCGAATGGGAGTCTAGGAAGGACTTGTACAAGTGCCACTTTGTAGGGAGGTTTGTCTTGAAATTTCAAATTTCAAAAATGGGGATCCCATGCTAGAGTGTGTGTGTGTATCCGGTTACTACAAGGCCAAAAAGGGGGGACCAATTGGTCTCCAACATTCTAGGAATGGTAGTGCATGCTCATGAATTAATTACCAAGGTTCTATGCATACATGCATTACGATACTTAACCGATTACGTAAACAACGAAAATGACTAACGACTTCACGAAAAATTATGAAATTTTAAATATTAATTAAAAGCGTAAAAACGCGTCCAATGACGAAAGACTACGATGAAATACAGTACGGTTCGCTCCCGGAGACGATTCTTAGATTGTAACGGGACAACTTCCCGGTTACACGTAAAAATTAAACAAAACGTTAAAAATTCAAATTATCAAACGGAAACGGCTAAATTATTGATCGGAAATTTGCGGGGTGTCACATCCAAGGAATGCTGCATGGTTTAAGGAAAAGTTGATGATGGCTGAAGCACAGGAATCTGGTCAAGTTTTGGATGAGGAGCAGCTGGCATTTCTAGCAGATCCTGGTATTACAGATTGTCATGATGTTCAGCCAACAATCATTCAC
>BQNB010160857.1:0-14750 GCA_026074375.1 Tanacetum coccineum
CATTCAAATCATTGTCCGAACAACAAGCATAGTTTCAATTTCACAAATCGTTAGGGAAAATGACCCGGGGAATCATACTTCCCGGTTAAGATACGTATTATATATTATATATATTTTAACCATATCAGTGTCCCTGGTTGCTTTCGTCACCGTGAACAATTAATGTTTCATTTCCCCAGGGGATACGAATGATCTTCTCGGCACACACAATGATTGCTTGGTACTTTGCCAACCAATCCATCCCAATTATAGCGTCGAAACTACCAAGTTCTACGGGCATTAAATTTATGATGAATGGGTGGTTCAGGAGATTTAATGTGCAACCCCTAAGGATAGTGTTTAACCCAATTATCCTCCCGTCAGCTAGTTCGACATCATAATAGTGATCTAAGGTATATGGCGTGATATCCATTTAGGAACTTGATATTGGCTAAAATATACATATTTTGTACCCCGTAAAACACTATAAAATGGTGAAAACGGGACTTGTCGAAGCTTTTGATTCTTTAGTTTCCCTTGACAAACACTTTGCTACTTTTCAAAGTTATTAGTCGAGGGAGATTAAGATTCTTAGTTTTCGTAAATGCTTACTTCATAGCATTGCGTGAGGACACGGCAATACCATAGTATGGGGGATTTTGGTATGTGCTTAAACACACATACCTTTTACCTTTAAAAACGAGCTAAAATAACCAAAAACGGACTTAAAATGCCAAATATATGCTTGTTTTGCTAATTGTGTTGTGCAGGAACGGATAACTAAGAAAAGGACGAAAAACAAAGCCAAAACGACAAAACCGGACTCGGAATGGAAAAGACTGTGAAAGACAAAGCCAAATCGAAGCCGGAAAGTCAATCAAGTCAAAAAGTCAACAGAAAAGTCAACTGGTCAAAGTCAAAGTCAACCCAAGTCAACCCCGAGGCCAAAGTCAAAGAAATATAAGTTTAGGGACTGAAATTGTAAATCCCTAAACTTATACTTATAAGAAGAAAAGAGAAAATGAAAGGCAAGGGTGCAAACTGCCAATGTGCCAAAGTGTAGTACAAGGGGCAAAACTGCCAACTCCCATATCTTGTATACACCAAGGACGAATCCTGCAAAGAGTTATATAACTCTTGGGGACTTGTTTTGCCAAGTCCCCAAAGTTATATAACCACAAGGACGAAATGTGCAATAACACAAGTAACCTAGAGGGACCATTTGTGCCAACTCCACAAAACTTTCACTCTGTTATACTCAAACAGCATTTCCCGCTCACTTTTTCCCTCCAAACACAATCACGGGTCTAAAACCCCGTTTTTACCCATCGATTCTTCTCCATTCTCTTGGATAAGCTCTTTCCCCCTCCTCCACTACCATTCCCACCAGCTAAAACACCTTTCCAAGCTGGCAATCCCCCATTTTCCCATGAAGAAAAGCCGAATCAATGGCTTAGATTAATTTGAAGTAGCACAAGGCTTATTAAGGGCTGGGATTTGCTTATTGAGTCCTCTCACAGAAGAAGCACAAAGGAGAAGAGCTGAAGACTTAGTTGTAGTATAAATAGAGCAATAGTGTTAGCCGAAAATCATCTTATGCTTATTTTAGTTAATCAGTTTTTAATTCAGCTTAATTTATGCTTATTTCAAGTCAATTATAGCTTATTTACCTTTCCATGTACTGTTTTTATTAATTAATGAAGAATTGAAGTTTTTGGAATTTCATACCCGTTTTATGTTTTCACTGTTCAAATGCTTATTCTAACTGCTTATGTACCAAAAAGCTTTCTAAACAGCTTATTAGTAAGCTAGGTTAACTTAACAAGTCAATAAGCTAAGAAAACTTGGACTTTACTTCACAAATTCACTCAAAAATTCCAAAGCTTGTGAAATTGGATGATAAGCCAAATTTGGATGGGCTTATGGACAATACCAGCTTATTTTCAATAAGCTGGAGCTTGTAGAATAAGCTTTTGACAGCTTAATTGCCCTTGTTTAGAGCAAAGGTCTTTGTAAGTTCTCATTTTCCAATTTTAAGTAATTTTTAGCATTAGCTTATTTTTGCTTATTGTTGCTTATTTTTCCTTTAGATATGCTTATTTATGCTTATTATAGCTTATTAGTCAAGAAAATATAGGTGTTGTAGTTTGAATTTCCATTGTGCAAGTTTTTCAATTTTCTAGTGTAATTTAGCCTAATTACTGTCATTTTACTTTTTAGCTTATTCCAGTGCTTATTTCTTGTTGCATTTTGCTTATTCATGTATTTTATGCTTATTTAGCTTACTGTGTTCAAGTTTCATAGCTTATTTCACCTTTATTAAGCTTTTAAGTCCAGTTTCTATTTTTAAAGGGGTGTTTGGGATAAGGCCTAAATTGGGTCATTTTGGTTCTAAAATGCAAATGGGTTGATAATTTAACTTCATTAAGCTGTTTTATAACCTAATTAAGCTTATTTTAGAGTTTTCAAAGTTAAAATCCCAGTTTTATAAGCTTATTTAGCCTACTGTCCATTTCTGTGGAAATTGGACAGTGGCTTAGCTTATTTCTATAAGCTGAGCTTATAAGCTCTTTTGACCTGAGTTTTTATCTCATTTTGGTTGTATTTAAGTGTTCATTTATCTGTCTTTGATTGGTTTTGACCCAAGTGTGAAAATGGGTCAAAACAGCTATAAATGCTAAGTGTTTCTACCCTGGTGCTGAGCAGCCTTTTCAATTAAGCTTTTTTATTGCTTATTTGTTTTTCAAAATACAAACAAAAGGCATTTTCATAAAGTCTTTTAAGCCTAGTTTTTAGAAAACCAACTTCTGTGCTTTTTGGATTTGATATAAGCACTTATTTTTAAGCTCAAAAGAGGCTACTCACACTTAAGAGCTGCTGGACCTTTAACAAGCTCATCTTTTCAGCACTAAAAAGCAATTCGCCCAGTTTTTGCTTATTTAAGAGCTTATAGGCTCTTCTATAAGCCTCTTCAGTTTAAGCTTTTGAAAAGCTTATTTGGTTGCCTATTTTTAAGCCCAATCTTGCCATTTGGCTGTTTTTGCCATCCTTAGGCTGTAGGATTGCTTATTTTTTGATTTGGCTTATTGAGTTATCCCATAAGCTCAAGATGTGTCCTAGTTAAGTTTTAGGTTAAGTTAGATAGTTTAGTGTGCTTGATTTCACTTTTCTTTAGCTTATTTGTTCAAGTATTAAGCATTTTAGCTTTTTAAGGCTTATTTCATGTTTCTGTCACTTAAGCCTTTTCAATGCTTAATAGTTTGCTTTTCCTTCCTTTTAGCTTATTTAAGTTAGTTTAAGTCCCTTTTGCTTATTTTGTCCTTAGTTAGCTTATACAACAATTAATTAATTAGAAAGTTAGCCTTTAGCCATTTAGCCTGCTGTCACATTTAAGGCTTATTTTATAGCTTATTCTTTTGACAAAGTCAAAAATTGTCTTTGTTAAAGTTGTTACTTATAAGCTGTCTTTATTTCATGTTTGAAGTTTTTGCTAAAAATCACTTTTTAATAAGCTAAAAAATAAGCCATATCGTAGGGTCTGTTTTGTCACATTTTCATAGTGTAGGGGCACCCGTTTTCATAGTAGTGTAAATTCCCAAAATTTTGCCCGCCTACCCTTTACTTTAGTTTATTACACTTTCTACCCTAGAGTTTTTTTTTAAAAAAAAGGGGAAGATACTTGGTCCGGGTGAGCAAGACTCGAACCCGGGACCAAGCAATACATCCCCTTTATCCCACACACACTTAACCACTGCGCCCTTGGGTCTTTTTCGTTATAGACTCAAGGGGCTTTGGTTTTATACACATTTTGGCACAATAAGCCCATAAGCTGTTTAGCTTATTTTCGGGGCTTATTTGATAAGCTGTGTGGTGTTTGGTATTTTTCGTAGGACCTTTATAGTGTAAAGTATTTTGTGTAAATTTTTCAGAATTTTTTGTAAACGTTTAATATTTTTTATAATTTAATTTAGTTAAAAGTTTATTAAATTCATAATAAATACAAAAATTATCAAAAAAATATTTTGCTTTTTTAGAAAATTTTCTTTTGTCATCTAGTTTGTAGGAAAAATATAAAATTTTTCGTAGGGTCATTTTTATAACTTTTCATCTTTTAAAGAACGGGTCCGGGTACGGGTTTTTGTTTTGACTCGTTTTTGGGTCAAACGAACTCCGTTTTCGGTCTAGTCTTTTTCATTCTTCGTTATTTACAGTAGAGTAGTTTTAGAAAGTGAAAAACTTTTCCGTAGGGGTTAATTTTAAAAGATTTTAGGTTTTCCCCCTTTTGTACGGGATTCGGGGTCTCGTTTTCTAGTTTAATTTCATAATTTCTAGGTTTTTCTTAAACGTTTTAGTCCGTTATTATCTAATTTGACTTTTTCAAACTCATTCCTTCCTTCAAACTCAAATCTTCGATCGTATCGATTTCCATTCCCGCCTCGTTGGGGATTTACGGACTCCGGGAAAGCTCTATACTACTTCTCGGTATCATTGACTCTGCTTTTAGACTATTCTTACTATATATTTGATATTTTATTATATTATATATATATTTTAAGGTGTAGTCAGAGCGGATCAGTCAATCATAAGCCTTTCCATACAAAAACCTATATTTACCTTTATAAACTTGTTACTCCTTGGCTTTAGTGGTGGAGATGTGTATCCTTACCAAGCTTATGATAGAATACTCATCACGATTGAGCAATTGAGCGAATTAGTTACATGTTACCACATAGATTAGTTAAGTAATTTGAGTGTTTTCATCTTTCTATTTCGTGAGGTGTTTGGTTGTGTACTTGTGATAGATCAAATAAATGCTTTAACGGAAAATATCCATAGGGATACATTTTTATAAACTTCTAAAGGCTACTTGAGCACAAGTAGGATTCAAGTAGGGGGATATTTGATGACATCAAATAATGTCTATTTTATAACGTCATTTATCAGATGTTATAACTATTTTGTTAAGTATGGCAAAGATTATAACTTCATCTTTTATATTTGAGAATTTTAATAATCTGAAGAAAGATGGTGGAAAAGTTAGGAAAAGCGCTGCGCATTCTGGAGTTATTGAAGATATTTGAAGAGTTAGATTCTGTAAGACCAATAGCGTATCCATCAAGAAGATATGGGTATCGTGCTGCACTCACTAACGACTATAGAGGAATATAACGCTCATACGGTCGTATCAGAAGAACATACGCGTTTTGGAAAATATGGAATGATATAATATTCTGGAAGATATCAAGATAGTCCCATACTTAAGACAATCCCCAATAGCCTATCAATCCTATGGATACGCCCGTATCAAAACCCAACTTCCAGACTTATAATAGAAAACTCAAAAATGAGTTTAAGTGTGCTAAATCATATTCTCGATACTAACCATAAAAGTTAATTTTTCAGAGGAGAAAAAGAGAGAAGAGGTCAAGCAATTATCAATTCAATAGGAGGGATCGTGTAATTCATATATTTAGTAATCCATTCAGTTTTGGTTCATAGTTTACTCGGTTAGGTTGCAGTGGCTAAATAATTGCTCTTGTATTTATTATGACGTTTGAAGTCTAATACCTTCGCGTTTATTAGCAATTATTAGAGATTGGATTGTTTTGGTATTTGTTCTCTCAATTTCTTGATTTATATTTTAAATGCTTGTTTAGGTTTATCAAATTATACTTGTTTACGCGTTTTGATATGCGACTATCTTCAACTAGATCTAGTGATATGGACCAAGTAGATCTAGAGTCCGAGATAGCTATCCATATAGTAATTTATACATTTAGAATCATGGGGATCACAGTTATTGTCTTTATGTCTGTGTCTAGATTCACTCTCAGGCTTATCTACGTTAATTGGATTATTGCCAATGTTTTTTGAATGTGTTCACTCGAGGTGACCTAGAATAATTCAACAAGGAACGTTCTGATTCCAGTAGATAGTTGGACAGAGTGTGTTGATCCCACTTTAAATTTAGATCGAATTCTTAAGGTTGTTTAAGGTTTAGATATATTAGATAAATTAACACAACAATAGTAAGAAACTGTGTTTGAATTTATTATAAGATTATGCGTAATCTAATCTTTAATATTAAGAAGTATTATCAATGAAACATTATTAAAGAACATACAATCAACAAATAAGCTCCAATATTATTAATGTAATAATACGAAATCTTTAAATTATTGGGTTACAATACCGGAGCGTTTAATTTATCGTCTCTAGTTGTATATGAAACTCTATTGCCCTAGGACCTCCTTATCTTCACCCAAGGAGTCTAGTCGCGCTTATAATATTTCTATAAGTATCTAAAATCGTTTTCTTTTAAACAACTAATACATATCATATACCAGCAGTACTAATAGCAACACATCACTTGATTTCACTAGCAAAGTAGTAACTTCAAGTATATTTTCACTAGCAGCATTAACTTTAGCCGAGCAGTCTTAACTTTGTACTAACAGTAGTAACTACTTAGCATATTTTCTTTGAAGTTCATCAGCAACACTAATATTCACTAGTAGTACTAACTGTATACTAGCAGTAGTAAACACTTATCATATTTTCTTTGAAGTCTCTGAGTAGTACTAACTCCAGCTGAGCAGCATTAACACAAACATGAGCATCAGCAATTCAAACAGCATCAAGAAGACATTTAATCCTAACAATCCTCCCCTAAACTTGATATTCTTTTTCAAAATCATCAAGTTTCTTCATTTAAAAAGCTTAACAATACCAGGAGGATGCTCCAAAACTTTCTTTACTTCTTAAGCTGTTTTATGAAGAATTAAGAAGCTGATAGCATTTCATTTTATAATTCAATTATGCTTCTTTTCCGTGCTATCATTGAAAGTGTAAGTGGTGCAAGGGGATACTTCTTCTCTACCAACATATAAATCTGCATATGTTGCATCCTCAAGGAATGTACTCCACAAGAGTCATTACAACTATCATCCAACACTTTGTATCTTGTTGATTCTCTATTACTTTATCTTTTCTACATGTGGTTCAAAACCATTGTTTTCAAATCACCCATAAACAAAAATCCAAGTCTTCCATGGTTTGTTGAAATCATATTTGCTTTTACCAACTTGTACAATATTCAAATCTTGTCTGTCAAAACTTTTATGCATAGTGACTAAAGATTGTCTGTTTGATACTTTCCATCAGCTCTCATTATTTGATCATAGCTTTTTCTTCCTTCTTTATAAATCTTCCAACCAACAATACTTGGAGACTTAACAGCTAAAGGTATAGCATCAATTGTTACCTCTTCTTCATCTAGAATGATTTCCAAACACTGTTTAAGCTTTGCTATTTCTTTATCATCTTCCACCTTTTGCTTCTTTGCATTCTCTTGTATCAGCTCTGTTCCTGCTCTCTTTTCTTTGCCTTCCACCAACTCTGTTCTAAAGTCTTCAAATGTATTTTCCATTTTTAATGGCTTATAAAATCTCTTTAGATGGAAATCAAACTTATTAAACTTCAAATCTTTGAGCTTGTATCCTTCCATGTTCTTTAGGTAAGTATACATTATCTTTCTCTGTTGAGCTTTTGTTGGTGGTTTGTTTCTTTTCTCTTATGCTCTTTTAGCAGCAAAATGCTTTCTTCTTTTCTTTAAGAGTTGTTGAAATAATGTAGCCTTTTCTTCAATAGACAACTCGCTTGTTTTGTGCTTGCAATCTTTACGCTACGTGATGTTCAAACATCAATCTTTGCCTGTATCATCCCATGTTTCAATCAAGGCAATATTAGCTTCTTTTTCTTTTTCAGCTTTCTCTCTTGGAAGTCTTTCTTCTTCATCAAATTTAGCTTGTAATTTTAAAGCAGCTTCTTCATCAAGCTTGATTATATCTTTCTTCTTTATAGGCTTCACAGGTTCTATCAATATTCATTTACCTTTGTCCTTGGGATTGTTTGTGACGTAGGTGTGAGATATTATTTTTGTACGAGTCACCCAATACTCTTGTATAACAACCTTTCTCCTTGGGTTTTGTACTTTTTATTTCATATGTGCTTGAGCAAGAGTAATATCATCAACATTTGTAATTAAGCAGTAGATGGTGTAGCGAAATAACAGTTGTTGCATTACAGCAGTTACTTACTTCATTTCCAGCAGCATTTTCCTTTATTATCAGGCAACTTCTTGTTATGCAACAACCATCTCTTCACCATCCTAAAAAATTCACATCAAACACCTTCATCCATATTTTGAACCACTAACCAGCGTAATTCATCTGCATTAATAGCATCAATCCTCATATATTTGGATGCATCTCTACCAAACTTTCTTCATTATTCAAGAGGATTTTACCCTAGCAATCAAACCAACTTGTCATAATCTCTTAAGTTATAGTTCTTGACGATTCTTTTTTTCTTCAAGCTTCTTGACCTCCTTTTTCAAACTAAGCTTTTCATTATGTTGCGAGGTCTTTGTCTTTCCAAACAAGAACCCTGTTTGTAGTAGGTACATAGTGCCATCAATTCATCAAGTTTAATTCTACCCTCATCACTTCGAAGTGTGTTACCTCTTGCGAGAAGTGAATCATTGGAATGTTTAAATACACTCTCAAACCTAGTTTGAGCAATAGTATCCCCTATGGTTTCTTGGTAACTGGGACCACCACCTGAAGTAGTTCCTATGGAACTAGATTCATTAGGTGTTGCCTTGGATTGGGTCTTATGGTGTTTACCATTTCCTGCCTCTACTTCTAAGTGAAGCAGTATATGGAAGCCCTCACTAAATTGTCACCTAACTCCTTATAGACAGCCTCATCCGCAACATTTTCAATAGGATCACTAGACTAAGGTACTTGAGTGTCCTTTCGCTTAGGCTTCCTAGGTTGTTGTGCCCTTTAAGGTTGAGTAGATGGTTGATTAAAGGTAGGTGTGTGATGGGGATCAGTTGGAATAGCTAAATTTTCACCCAATTATGATTGGTTTTGTACCATCATTGTTTGAAATAAAGGTGTTACTATACCAGAAAAACATTTTCCTACCCTTCTCATATTTCAAAAAAACTTTTTAGTGTGAGATGGTGCAATATAAATTCTCTTATTGAGTATGCAGCCCATCACGTTGTTGATCCAAAAATACTTGGATAATAAAAAATTTGCAACAACAATTATCCAAGTTTCTAATCATACTTTCAAAAAAGAATTTTGAAAAATTGTATTTGGTTTGTAGCTAAACAGATAATGGCAGATGCATACCACTAATTCTCATTCCATGACAGTTAGTCTTTGGGAACTTAGAACTGTAATTAATAGTATGAATTAGAAATTTCCATTGTGGGGAAAAGAATGGTTTATAGAAAGTTAGTTTTTGTGAAATTTTCTCATACCCCATCAGTGTAAGTTGTTCAAAAATTATGGAATTCGGTAAACAATCAACACCTTCCTCATCTACTAGTTGATGATCCCTTCTTACAGATGATTCAGTGACGATTATCTTCTTGCCATCTACTAGGGCATGTAACTGTACTTCCCAATTAATAGTTTTGACCTTGACAGTAGACCAGAATTATTCAATGCAAGAAATATATATAGTAGGATTAATCGTTAATGCATTGCCATATAGGGTAGTGTATCGGTGCATTTAAACAATCCACAATTGTTTAACCATCACTCTCTGTGGGTTTAGACAAAAATGCGACCATATTATGAGTATTAGTAAACTTTAGAGTCGTCATTTATGTTGGGTTTTGATAATGGATGATAAAATTGAGTTAGTATTTGTAGTTAGAGAGTATTTGAAAGAGTGAAATTGATTAAAGGATCAATTAAAACCCTTAATCGAAGTATTTATGGAAAATACCCTCAACAACATTAACTTTCACCCAGCAGTAGTAACCCAGTAGTAGTAAGTTATGCCTAGCAACATTAACTTTGAGTCACCAGCATTAATCTTAATTCCATTCTAAACAGCTCTTCTTCCATCATCAATTTAAAACTTTTCTTTGCTTTTCCTACAAAATGTTAGTCCAAAAACCAAGAAAACACAATCCATAGCAATTTTCACAATTATCACAATATTTTCTTATACCTATACCAGTATTATGTTATAAACCTAACAGTATAAATCAGCAGTATTAAGTTAACCGCAGTACTAATTATACTTAACAGCAAAAATTTAATGACATTGAAAAATAGTAACTAATTCATAACCAAACACTCTACGAAAACATAAAGAGATAAAAAACTTTAAAGATTTAGCATTCCAATACTAACAATCAAATATTGAAATCTACTTACATCAAAAGCTTTTGTAAGCGAATCTGCAACATTCTTGTCAGTATGGATTTTGACCATTTGAATCAATTTCTTTTCATTGCAATCTCTAATAAAATGATGTCTGATCTCTAATGCTTTGTTTTTTAATGAAAAACAAGATTTTTAATTATGCAAATAATACTGTTATTGTCAATAAAGATCTTGGTATAAAATTATACCCATAATTAAGTAGTTGATTCTAAATCCAAAGTACTTGTCCACATCAACTTGAAGCAGCTACATACTCAGCTTCTGTTATAGAATTTGCAACTACTGTCTGTTTCTTGCACTGCCATGATATTAATCTACCTCCAAGGAATTGACAACCTCCTATTGTAGACTTCCTATCTAAGCTTTGGAACTTTCACATAATCCTATCAGTGTATGCTACCAAATCAAAAAGAGAACCTTTTGGATACCAAAAGGTTCATTTTTTGGTTAAACTTTTCTTTTAAGTAAAAAAATACCTAAAAAATCCTTTTCAACGTCAGAAGATGTGATACCTTTGGAATTGATGGTATCTAGCACAGAAATACTGCAAACCTGAGGTCAGGTCTTGAATATCGTAAAGATAACATCAATGAACCAATCATTGACTATACTTATGAACATCCACTTTCACGATTTCATTCTTGAGCATAGGCTTTGAGTTTTATGGTGTGCTTTCAGTCTTGACTTCTGTAAACCTGAATTTCTTTAAAATTTCTTCAAGCATATATGTCTTGACTATAAATATTATCATCCTGGTTACTGCTGTACTTGTAATCCTAAGAAAGATGTAATTTCTCCCATAGAACTCATCTTGAAAATTTATCATCATCAACTTCTCAAATGCAATGCATAGCTCCTTCTTTGTTGAACCAAAGATGATTTCATCCACATAAACTTGGACCAACAAAATATCAACTTTGTGCCTTTTGATGAATAAGGTCTTGTCTATTTTCCCTCTTGGAAACCCATTGTCCAATATATATGTTGACAAGGTTTCATACCAAGCTCTAGGAGCTTGATGTAGTCCATACATTGTTTTTTCCAACGGTATACTCTATCAGGGAAGTCAGGATCTTCAAATCTTGGGTGGTTGACATACAATACACCTTTTCTTCAAATCTTCCCATAGAGAAAACGCACTTGTGGACAATCTATTTGATTACACCAAAAAGATCTTTAAATGAAGCATAGCTAAATAGCTAATTGCTTCAATTCTTGCAACACGGGGCAAAGACTTCATCATCGTCATTCTCTTCTTATTTATGTGAATCCTTGAGAACCAATCTTGCTTTATTTCTTATCATAATTCCCTTTCATCCTCCTTTCTATTCCTGAAATAACCCATTTAGAGCCTATAAACCTTTTTTCCATTTGGTAAATCCCATCTAAAGTCTCAAACTCTTGTAACTTGATTGTAGAAGCTCTTCCTGCATAAGCCTCTATCAGTTGAAATCTTCAATGCATGAATTACCTTATTGGGTTCTTCCTGTGATAAAAGCAAACTAAGCAGTTTTTAAAGGTCTTTATTTGTTTGTTCTTTGTTGAAATTAGTATACTAACAACATATGTACTCCAAATCTTTTGAAATCATTTCATATGTTTGTGTAGCTGATTGCAAATCTCCAATCGCTTGATTAAGAGGATGATCTTTATGAATTCTTGTAGTTGTAATAGGACTGACTTGGATTGTTGTATCTAAATTGTTCATGTTAGCAACTGCACCATCATCTACATCATCTCTTGAGAAGTCAAATATTATATAAAGTAAGCATATTTGGATCAAATGGAAGTTTAATGCTTGTTTTTTCACCAAAAACATTAACCTCAATTGTTCCAACAACATTAACATTGTTAGTGCTATTAACATTATCTTCCTTCTCTTGATCTTTACATTTACTTTTTTTCTTGGATCTTCATCAACCTTTTTCCATCATCACTTGAAGGTTTGGATCCATCATCATGAGAACTCTTTGGATCTTGGAAATTATAGTAGATATGTAGTCATATGGAAGCAAAAATGTATCATAGACAGGTTTTGTCTCCTTTCTAGCTTGACCTGTATTATCACTTGCTTTTGTACCTGCAAAACCATTTGATGTGTACTATGGCAACAATTGGCCTCATATTCATTTTTCTTTGTTAGGCTCAATATCAAATAGCCAATCTGGTCATTACCTACTGCAATTAGGTGTACTATCACTTAACCTAATATGCAAGTTTTCTTCACTATCCTTGTTCTACTATTAACAATACTCTAAAGGCTTTACTATTTTATAAATACTATCAACAAATGAACCTTCATCAGCACTTACATCAAATTGCCTAAGTGATCTTATGGTATTAAGAATGGTAAACAGGACACCCAAAATAGTCTCTTAAAATTAAGTTGGTGCTATTCCATGAAAAATTATAATGGGGTCTTGTTATGAGGCTTAACTACTAATAACACGCTTATTTTGCATCGTAGCAAGATAGTATTTTCAGGCTTTGCCAAATAAGTAGTGGCAATCTTAGGAATCCAGCTAGCATAGTCCTAGCAGCCTCAATTAGTGTCCTATTCCTCCTCTCAGCAACTCCATTTTGTTGAGGAGTTCTAGCTATACTAAATTGTCTCAAAATACCCTTCATTTCACAAAACTGATTCATTTCTCTATTTTTGAACTCAGTTCCATTATCACATCTAATCACCTTAACCTTGTGATCTACTAGATTTTCTATCCCAGTTATAAAGGACTTAAGAATGCCACTAGTCTCATCCTTAGTAGCTAGAAAGAAAACCCATGTAAACCTACTATAATCATCTGTGACAACTAGGCAATACATTTTCTTCATAAGGCTTTTTACAAATGTTGGACCAAACAAGTCCATATGTAACAAATGTAAAGGAAGATACTTTATGTCTGTTTTGGACTTACAAGAGGCTCTGTGCTGCTTTCCCTTTTGACAAGCAACACATGTTTGATCATTTTCAAAAAGTTTAGAAGGTAAACCTCTTACAAGATTTCCCTTAACCAATTTATTCATGGTTTTAAAATTTAAGTGACCTAGCCTTCTATGCCAAAGTTTAGATTCATCAGATGTGGCTTTTGCAAAAAGGCAAGTTAAACCTCCTTTAGGAACTATGTTCTTTAAATCAACACTATACATATTGTTCTTTCTAGGAACTCTAAGTAAAACTTGACTTTCATCAATTAACTTAAAGTTTGGAGATAAAACAATACATTCAGAGTTGAACTAACAGTATTAACATTGTTAGTGCTGTTAACATTATCTACCTTCTCTTGATCTTTACATTCACTTTCTT
Organism: Tanacetum coccineum; assembly: GCA_026074375.1. NCBI lineage: Eukaryota > Viridiplantae > Streptophyta > Magnoliopsida > Asterales > Asteraceae > Tanacetum > Tanacetum coccineum. The sequence goes on from BQNB010160857.1 coordinate 13,540, forward strand.
TTTTTTGATCTTCATCAACCTTCTTTCCATCATCATGAGAACTCAATTCCTGTGATTTTCCCTCCTTTGGAGTTTCCTCCAAAAGCAACATATCCTCTATCTATCTCTTTATAGTCTATAAGATAGGACATGTTCTCTGTTATGTGCCTTGAGCATCCACTATCAATCACTCCTTGATCCTGTAAATCTATTTGTGGATTGCCCTGCACATTAGATAAGAAAATCAGTTTCTTTTGGGGACCCAAGCCATCACTGACTTGGATCTGCCTTGTGCATCAACATAATCAAACTTTTTAGGGTGATTGATGCACTGTTGTGTTTAGAAACATGATCTAAGACTTTATTCTTTGGTTTCTAAATCCAACAAGCTGAGGCCTTAATTGTATTAAAATTATTTCCCTTAACAGCATTAACTACTGCTTTTGGCCTAATAGTATTAAAGTTTTTACCCTTAACAGTATTAACCCTTTGATTAATATTACTGTTTTTAAATGTTGTGTTCTTATGAATGAGCCTCTTAATAGTTGAATGTGTTATTTTAGAAAGATATGACATTGGTCTAGCAGCATTCACTATTGTTTTTGAGTGAGCAGTATTAACTTGTCTAGTAGTATTAACCAATACTCCTGTTTTAGAAATATTTTATCTAGCAGTATTAATTGATACTAAGCCAGACTTCGTTAGTACTGCTCTTGGAACCATGTTCTTTTTAGCACAGGGTTGAGTCTTTTTAGCAAAGTTTTGATGATTCACCCTTTGAGCATTGTTCCAAACAGGTTTTACCATCCTTTGATTTTGAAACTGTTTTTGATGGTAATTGCAATCAACTTGCAAATGATCAAAGCTTCCACATACATAACAGGCCTTATTAAACATCTCAAAATTGCTTCCTAGTCTTTGAGACATCATATTGTTCCAATTTCTTTGATTGCCTCTTATACTGTGAGTGTTTTGCTTATGTTTCTCAGCTTGTTTAACAGTTTTCCTAGCAATTTTCTCTTGTTGCTTAGGTTTGACAAGTTCTATCTTAGTAATACTAGGCTTAATTATTTTCGTCTTAGTTTTAGTTTGAGACACATTTTCTTCCTCAATATCTGACACCTACTCTTCAATAATTGGAGAATCATTAGACTTCCTAACTACCTTAGACACTTCTTCATTAGACTTTCTGTTCTCAACTATAGGCTTATTAACAAACTCATCTAAACCAG
>BQNB010160858.1:0-14749 GCA_026074375.1 Tanacetum coccineum
AGTAGTGTTCCAATAATCAGAAAGAAAATAGATTTTAACAATTTTAAAAGTAACTTTTGTTTTACCAATGATAATAAGGATAACTACTCATATTGTTAAAAATAATTTATAAGTATTGGTAATGATATTGACCTCAAAGATGGGACCTTAATTTATAAAAAGGATTTTCTCATCAGAAAAACATTTTCATAAACTAACATAATTAACTCAAGACTTATATTTAGTTAACCAGACCAAATGTGTCACTTAAATAATCCAGTTACAAATATATTAAAGCTTATTTGTTTATCAATTTATGAAAGTGGATTTCTCGGCACAAACGATAAAGACCATAGACAAATCTTTAAAATCACATAGATCATACCGAGTCTCTCGACCTATATCGATATGACTATATAATTTAAGTTGATAAGCAAAGGTGGATAAGGTAAGATATAATAGGATTGCGACATAGTCTTGATATTAAAAAGATCACGATCATACCAAATGCTTATTCATTATCATAACATCACCGAGTAGTCATGAGAGATTTAGCCCCTTATGGCTAAGGAGTTCATAACATATCTTGATTCAATAACAAACTTCATTATATTGCTTATACTAATATGATATTCTTCCTTGTTCTTGGTTCTTTGATCTTGAATCTCCAAAAGATATGGTGTTTATTCTTAGAGAAAGAGTTTGTGTGGGATATGGAGAGTGTTTATGTTTTTTAAGATGAGAGATGAGATATATCAAAATGAGAGATTTTGAAGCTCTATTTATAGGCTGAAATTCGAGTGAAAGTGTGGTGTACACAAAAGAGTGTGTGGCGCACTTGGTGATTAAATGCACAAGTATTAAATGTTTATTGAGTAAGTGCGGCGCACAAGAGAATATGTACGACGTACAGAGGGTGTAAATGCAGTAGTATTAAAGTCTTCATAAATTCTTCATATCAGATGGGAAGTTCGGCGCACACAAAGATTGTGCGGCGTACCTGTTGAATTAATGCTATTTTGATTGTCTTTGACTTGAAGGTAAGTGTGGCGCACAAATGGTAAGTGCGGCACACATTTGACACTTTGGGCTTGATTGTTGTTCTTTTCTTGAATGATGTGTTCTTTAATGTGTAAGTATTTGATTTTGATGTATCTAACCTCGGGATGTCATTTAGTGGACCTGCAAGCAATTTTAAGCTATTAAGTATCAAAAGTTCACGAGAAATGATAAAATATATACAAATAATGCCATAGAAAACATGTATAATTTGGGCGTTATCAAATCCTTCCATACTTAGCTTATTGCTTGCCCTCAAGCAATTGAAGGGAAAAAATAAAATCATTTATTGTGACGTGGAGAAAATTTGGATTTATATGAGTTTGCATATTAGGTAACTTTTTAGGCATAGACATATAACATAACACCTTACATAGGGATAGTGTTTGATTTTTATTTCACTTATGCTACTCATATATGGTTTATATATTTGTGAAAAACACTCAGTTTGCACAGACATAAGCTAGACAGCTACCATAGGCTTGTACTTAACATATCAACCTAACCGAAGGGCGGAACTTGATACTAAAGCGAATACAATCTTCATGTGCCGAAACATAAGCCTTTATTTCTTTGAACTACATACATATATATATGATTTTTTACCAAATGATAGCTAAGGCTTTGCATAGAACTTCTTCATTCATCTTAGGTATTTTAGCAACTTAACACTAAAGGGAGTGCTTACAAGACCAGGAACTTGCAGAATTCAATAAATGCGACTAGGCTTCGGTCTAGTAAATGATGATTAAACACAAGTTTTAGATCTTCTAAATTACCGGCTCGCTTAAATATAATGATTAACGAATACCATTGCTCCTGAAAAGGGAACAAAACCACATATACATATCCATAACGATGGAATAGATACATATGATTGCTCACTCTTTAACTCGAATAAGCTAAAGGCATCAATTATCTTAGGCACCAAAAGTGGGTACCCAAATATTCTAGAGGCTTATAATTCTTGCAATTTAGTGTAGTAGGTTGTGCTAGCTATAATGTCAATCCGGTTGGATTTGCCTTACTAAGAGCATTTTATACTTTGAAAGCATATATATATTAAGATTTTTCATAAAATATCAGTTGGAAATTTTTTGGCAGGGCAAACATGGAGGGATATGATTAAATTTTCTTATTTGGATCCCCTCCACACTTAAGTTGAACATTGCCCTCAATGTGATAACTTATAATAGAGATAAAATAGGGAAAATTAAAGAAAACGGTACTTCCCGAGGCATATAGATATAGCTGTGAGAGAGCTATCCTTGAGCATACTTCATAATTTTTCGTATCTTTAAGCTAAAGTACCTGCATAAAAGTTAATACAAAAGAACACAAAAAGAAAATATTTGTGTTTTTTTAGAAAGTAAATAAAGGATATGACAAAGAATGGAGGAGGGACTCCTCCACACTTAAGTGAAGCACGGGTTGCCTCCCGAGAAGCGCTTAATTTTTAAGAGAGTCTTTAGCTAGACTCATACTTCGTGAGTCATTCTTTTAGGAAAAAAGGAGTTACTGCTTCCCTTGGGTCATTATCTTCTTCATGATATAGTTTAAGTCGATGGCCATTGACTATGAACGTCTTTCCATCTTTACCATATAGTTCAACATATCCGGATGGATATTGATGTTTCACTACATAAGGTCCTAACCATCGAGATCTAAGTTTCAGTTGTTTAAATTTGTACTTAGAGTGAAATAGCAGAACTTTGTTTCCTTGTTTGAATTCTTTTCTCATTCTTAATTTTCTGTCGTGCCAGACTTTGGTTCTTGCCTTGTATAGACGAGAGTTTTCATATGCTTGGTGTCGGAATTCTTCAGAGCCCAGTATGCATGATGTTCAATTTCAAATGGTAAGTGGAAGTTTTTTCCATATATGAGTTTGTAAGGTGTGGTACCGGTAGGTGTTTTGTAGGCAGTGCAAAAAGCCCACAGAGCGTCATTAAGTTTTCTTGACCAAATAGCATGATTGTCTTTAACAGTTTTTTCAAGAATTCTTTTAAGAGCTCTGTTCGTGTTTTCAACTTGACCACTGGTTTGAGGATGATATGATGTGGAGAAACGGTGGTTAACTCCATATCTTTTCATTGTTTTTTCCATTATTTTGTTGCAGAAGTGATCTCCTCTATCGCTGATTAGAGCTTTAGGCATTCTGAAACGGCAGAATAGTTTCTTTATAAAAGTAACAACAACTCGGGCATCATTGGTTGGTAAAGCCTGAGCTTCGGCCCATTTAGATACGTAATCAACAGCGACAAGAATGTATTCAAACTTATATGATTTTGGGAATGGTCCCATAAAGTCAATACCCCACATATCGAAAATTTCACATACTTGAATGTTGTTTAAGGGCATATCATCATGTTTCGATATAATTCCTGTCTTTTGACATGCTTCGCATAGGCAAACTAGAGTATAAGCTTCTTTGATGATTGTTGGCCAGTAGAATCCTAAATCTAGGACCTTTTTAGCAGTTATGTTCGGTCCATAATGTCCACCGGTGGGTCCGTGGTGACATTGATCTAAAATGGTTCGGGTTTCTGGTCCAGATATACAGCGTCTGATCATACCGTCAGAACATATTTTGAAAAGGTAAGGTTCCTCCCAAAAGTAGTGTTTGAGGTCGGAGAAGAATTTGTTCTTTTGTTGAGATGTCATCCCTTTCGGTATAATATCGTCGACCAAGTAGTTTGCAAAGTCTGCGAACCAAGGTTCATCTTTAGTATTAATTTCCATTAGAGTTTCTCCAGGAAAGTTATCATCGACTTCACTGTCATTGCTTGACTCGTCATTTTCAATTCGGGACAAGTGATCGGCTGCAACATTTTCTGTTCCTTTTCTATCCTTGATTTCTATGTCAAATTCCTGCAAGAGTAAGATCCATCGAATAAGACATGGTTTAGCATCTTGATTCTTGAATAAGTGCCTTAAAGCTGAATGATCTGTGTGAATAATAGTTTTTGAGAGAATAAGATAGCTGAATTTGTCGAATGCAAAAAATACAGCCATAAGCTCTTTTTGGGTTACGGTGTTTTTTTGTTAAGCGGGATTAAGGGTTTTGCTTGCGAAGTAGATCGGGTGAATTTTTTACCATCTTTTTGACCTAAGATGGCTCCAACTGCGAAATCACTTGCATCACACATAAGTTCAAATGGAAGATTCCAATTTGGGTTTACGATCACAGGAGCACATGTGAGTTTCTCTTTTAATAATTCGAATGCTTTTTGACATTCGTCATCGAATTCAAATGGAGTATCTTTTTCAAGCAGCTTAGTAAGAGGTCGAGCAATTTTTGAGAAATCCTTAATGAAACGTTAGTAAAAACCGGCATGTCCAAGAAAGCTTCTAACACCTTTGATGTTGGTAGGGGGTGGAAGTTTTGAGATTACATCGATCTTTGCTTTGTCGACTTCGAGTCCTGCACTAGACACTTTGTGTCCAAGAACAATTCCTTCTTTGACCATGAAGTGACATTTTTCCCAATTAAGGACAAGATGAGCATCTTTACAACGTTCGAGCATTTTATCGAGGTTGTTTAGGCAGGTTTCGAAAGAGTTTTCGGAGACGGAAAAATCGTCCATGAATACTTTGACTGATTCTTCGATCATGTCATGAAAGATTGCTAACATGCACCTTTGGAATGTGGCAGGAGCATTACATAGACCGAAAGGCATTCGCCTATAAGCGTATGTTCCGAAAGGACATGTGAATGTTATTTTCTCTTGATCATTAGGATCGATAGGAATTTGAAAATATCCAAAAAAACCATCGAGGAAACAGAAATATTTATTTCCTGCGAGTTTTTCTAACATTTGATCCATAAACGGCAAAGGGAAATGATCTTTTGCGGTTGCTTCATTGAGTTTACGATAATCAATGCATACTCGCCAACCCGTAACGGTTCTTGTTGGAACAAGTTCATCATTTTCGTTGGTGACAACTGTAATACCACCTTTCTTTGGTACACAGTGGATAGGACTAACCCAAGGACTATCGGCAATTAGATAAATAATACTGGTATCCAAGAGTTTTACGATTTCTTTCTTAACAACTTCCTGCATATTTGGATTTAACCTTCTTTGTTTTTGGACAATGGGTTTCTTGTCTTCCAGAAGTTATATCTTGTGTTTTCAGAATGATGGGCAAATACCAGGAATGTCTGTTGTTTTCTAGGCAAAAGCTTCCTTGTGCTTTTTAAGGATGGATATAAGTTTGTTTTTCTTTTCTTTAGAAAGCTGAGATGATATGATAACAGGAAGAAAATAGGGTTCTTCTAGGAATACATATTCCAGGTTATCAGGAAGGGGTTTAAGTTCAAGATCCGTAGGAGGTTCTTTAAGAGATGTTTTGATTTTATAGTCTGTGTTGATGGTGATTTTCTCGAATGGTGGTTCTTCGGTATCGGATTCAGAGTCAGAGTTTTCATCGACAATCATTGCCATGAATTCATCAAATTCAGTAAAGATTTCTTCTTCGAGAAGGGTTTCTTTGATGGAATGGAGGATTTTACTACCTTCATCTAAAAGAGCATCAAAATCTTCTTCTAAGATTTCATCAATGACATCAATACTAATACATGTATCATCGTTCGAATAGGAGTGTTTCATCGCAGAATCGATTCAGTTCCAACTCGAAGATTAAGTTGTTTCTGTTTAACTCAAATAATTGTATCGACAGTGCGAAGAAATGGTCATCCCAAGATTAGGAGAACTTTGCTATATTCTTCCATTTCGGGAATAACAAAATCGACAGGAAAGGTGAATTTACCAACTTCAACGAGCATATTTTTAGCTATTCCAACAGGGTATTGGAATGATCTGTCAGCTAATCTTACGCTCATTTTGGTAGGTTTAAGAGTTTCGAGAGATAGTTTGGCATATAAGGAATATGGCATAAGGTTAATGCTAGCACCAAGATCGGCTAAAGCATTACAGGAACAAGAAAACTTCAGGGATCTCCGAGTTTGGGTGGAACTTTGTTTTGGATCATTGCTGAGCTTTCATCGGTAGAAATTTGTTCAATTTTATGCTTGTTGCTTATTAGTTCCTTGAGAAATTTTCCATAGTTAGGCATTCCGGCTAAGACGTCGATAAGAGGTACATTGATTCAAACGACATGGATCATATTGAGAAATTTTCCGTATTGGGCTTCCATTTTCTCTTTCCTTAGACGTTGAGGATACGAGATTTTTGGTTTGTATGGTTTGGGTAACGGAGTTTCTTTAACTGGCTTTGGATTTTGAGTTTTTGGTTGTGGTGTAGGTTCATCGTCTTCATCATCACTATCGAAATTGATAGGGGTTTTAGAATTGTCTTGTTGATCATTTGAGTTAATTGGTGGGTTATAGGATTTACCACTTCTTGTGAATATGGCATTTACATGCTCATTGCGAGATTGTAGAGGTTGATAGGCTTTGGAGTTATGCCCTTTTGGGTTTGGTTGAGTGTTACTTGGAAGAGATCTAGAAGGTCAACCAGATTTCTTGTCAGCGAGTCTGTCAAACTTAGTCTGAAGATTCTGGATTGAAGCTTGATGAATTTTGGCTACGGTTTTGAGTTGGGTTTTGAGATCCATGAACGTTTCTTTGACAAAAGCGTTGGTTGATTGTTGAGATTTCATGAAATTGTTAAATGAATGTTTCTTTAACGAAAGCGTTGGTCGATTGCTGAGATTTCATGAAATCATTGAATTGTTTTTGAAGATCATAAGGTTTGTCATCAGTACTGGGTCGATAGTTGTCTCGGTTATAACTACTTTGTTCGTTTGAACACCAATTATCGTGATTTGAGTTTCAGTCGCGGTAATCATTGTAAAAACGAGTCTTATGAAAAGTTTGCATTAATTTAGATTCTTCCTCTTGGGATATAGGTATATCATCTTCATCTGGTTTTGGTTTTTAGTGTGGTTTTAGAGTTCTTTATACTGAGCATCAATTTTTAGGGTCATGGCATCCATTCGGTCCATAATTTTGTCAGTATTGGAATTACTGCTACCTTCATTGGCGAAAGCAATGGATTTCTTAAGAGATGTTTTGGTTTTCTGATTTTTAGCCCAGTCGAGCTTGAGTAAGACTTTATCTTCGAGAAGCTGATAAGCTTGATTTGGAGTTTTATAAAGGAAAATACCACCAGCTACGACATTTAAATATTCTTGGGTTATTTCGCTTAGACCATGATAGAAGATTTTGATAATGTTGCCTTTGGACAGATTGTGACCATGATAGTTTCGGAGCATTTCGTTCATACGAAGCCAAGCGTCAGTTAGAGATTCATTTTCGTGTTAAGAGAAAGCTCGGATTTCTCCGAGGAGTCGGTCGAAAAGAGCTGGGGGAAAGAAACGGCTAATGAAAGAGGTTTATATTTCATCCCATGTTTCGATAGTTCCTTTGTTGAGTTCATCCAACCATGTTTTTGCTTCCCCAGTAAGGGATAGGGGAAACATCATTAGGCGGACAACTTCATTCTTAGTAACTCTGTTTTTGTTTTTGAGGAATTCGTGAATGTGTTTATGAGGATCGGTTTTGGTTCTACCATCGAATTGGTTTCCTTTGACAAGGGTCAAGTAGTTACCTTTGATAGCAAATTCGTTTGCAGTTTTTGGAATAGTTATTGCGGAACCAGGTGTCGGAGTGACAACATGGTTAGCAGCCCACATGGGTTCATCATCTATTGGATCGTAATTTCAAAGAATATCAAGAAAGTGATGAAAGTAGTTGATGTTAAGAACTGGCGGGTAGACAATTCTCGGGTGTTGTGGTGGATTATTTCTTTGATCATATGGAACTCTTCTGTTTTTGTCGGCGAAGTCTTCGATTCAGAGTACGTTCTGGTTCAGGTAATGGTTAATTCAGAATTGGAAGCACGTGTATGCATCCAAGAAAGAAATTGTTTGGGTCAGTTTGCCAAAAAACTGTACGGCGGTTTTTGAAAAAGAGGGGGGGTTAAAGAAATTTTCTAGATTTTGACTACAGAACAGCTAAGAAATCCCCGGCAACGGCGCCAAAAACTTTGATGTGTTTCAAAAGATTTAAATTTATAAGACTGAAAATACCGGATAATTATATGGAAACACACGGGTAAAAGTATAACCCACGTATGCAGTATAATATTTTTAGGTAAGATGAGGTCGTCCATAGGGATTAGAGTAGTGTTCAAATAATCAGAAAGAAAATAGACTTTAACAATTTTGAAAATAATTCTTACTTTACCAATGATAAAAGGTATGACTACTCGGATAGTTGAAAAATAACTTATAAGTGTTGGAAATGATTTGACCTCGAAGATGGGGCATTAATTGATAAAGACGATTTCTCGTCAGAAAACGTTTTCACAACATTTTTTTCAATTGTTAGAACTTAAGACTTATATTTAGTCTAACCAGAAACAAAAATGTGTTACTCAAAATCCAGTTACGATTATATCAAAGCTTATTTTTTTTTTCAATATTTAAAAAAGTGGCATTTCTGGCACAAACGTTAAAGACCAGAGGAGCAAGTCTTTAAAAAAACTACATAGATCTTAACGGGTTCTTCGGAGCCTATACGATATGATTATATAATCTAAGTTGATAAGCAAAAATAGATAAGATGGGATATAACAGGGTTGCAACATAAGCTTAGGATTAAAGCGATCAAGATCATACCAAACACTTATTCATTATCGTAACTTCATCGAGTAGTCATGAGAGATTTAGCCTCTCATGGCTAAGAAGTTCATAACAAAAGTACTCATTACATAAATTTCCATTATTTCAATAACAAGGTAAGAAAACTTTTTTGTTCTTGATCGTTAGATCTTTTTCTTTAAGGGAAAAGGTATTTCTTGGTGTTTTGGTGAAAGGGAAAAGGATATGTGTGTGTAGAATGAGATAGGTAGTGGGAAATGGATGTGAGAGGAATGAATTGTTTGAGAAATTTCGTCTCAATTTATAGGCAAATTTTGGTGAAAAGTGCGGCGCACTTACAAATAAGTACGGCGGACTTGGTGAGTTAATGCGATAGCATTTAATGACTTTTACTGGAAGTGCGGCGCACTTACAAATAAGTGCAGCGGTTTCGAGGAGTTAATGCAGGTGCATTTAATGGACTTTAATTCTTTAATCTTTGGGAAAATATGCGGCGCATAATGTTGTAAGTGCGGCGGTGTTTGAACTTCAGAGGAAAGTGCGGCGCACAATGTAACAAGTGCGGCGGACTTCTTGAATTTTGGCTAGAAATCTTTCTTTTCTTGTATTTGCCTCCCAAAGTGTATAGATTCTTGAGCTTGGGTCTTTAGAGTCTTCAAGTTAACCTATAAGCAATTTAAGCTTAATTAAGTATCAAAAGTTCACGAGAAATGATCAAATATATATAAATAATGCCATAGAAAACATGTATAATTTGGGCGTTATCAATATTTTTGTATTTTCTTTTTCATAAATATTTACAAGTTTGATGTTTGATAAATCAAGCAGATTCGTTTGCCAGAACCTCCTGTTCTTCTAGAGTCAAACATCTTATACCGAGTCGTCTGACGAGATACTTAAACCTATCTTTGGGTAAGGATTTAGTAAACAGGTCAGCTAACTGGTATTCAGTTTTGACAAAGAATAATTTAACTATACCCTTTTCAACTGTTCCTTAATGAAGTGATTCTGTACATCATGATGTTGGTACGAGAATGCTGGACTGGATTGCATGAGATGGCTATGGCTGCTTGTAAGTCACAATACATAGGTAAAGACACATACTTGGCAACACGCAGTTGAGTTCTTATGCCAACAGAGGTGCTCTTACGTGAATCAAGATAGCCCGCGTGATCCGAATCTAAAAAGCAGTTAGTTCGAAACCGATGTCCTTTGGATACCAGAGTCCCATGTGAATGGTATTCTTAAGGTACCAAAAGATCCGTTTAACCTCCTTGAGGTGCTTTTCAGTTGGTCTCGCTTGATAACGAGCACAATAACATGTTGCATGAACAATATCCGGTCTACTCGTTGTTAAGTACATGAGTGCCCCGACCATGCTACGATATTTCGTTTGGTCAACGAGAGTTCCACTCAAGTCGGCATCTAGGGGTTTAGTAGCCACTGGTGTACCAATGCTATCACATGAGGTCATACCATGCTTTTTAAGTATCTCTTGAGCATACTTAGCTTGGTTTATAAAGATACCACGTGGGGATTGGTGAATCCGAATTCCTAGAAAGAATTTTAGCTCCCTCATCATAAACATTTCAAACTTGTTGTGCATTAGTTTTTCAAATTTTTTGGAAAGTTTTAGGTTTGTATAACCAAAAACAATGTCATCGACGTAAATTTGCACAAGTAGTATGTCTTCCCCTTTTTTAGTAATGAACAGAGTTGGATCAATAGAACCTTTGAAAAATCCTTTGGATACCAGTAAGTTGGAGAGTTCATCCTACCACGCTCGTGGAGCTTGCTTGAGTCCATGCAATGCCTTCTTAAGACGGTAGACTTTGTTAGGATGGAGTGGATCAACGAATCCGTCTGGCTGATTAACGTACACTTCTTACTTTAGAGATCCGTTAAGAAAAGCTGTCTTGACGTGCATTTAGAAGACAAGAAATGACTTGTGCGCAGCATACGCAATGAATATCCTAAATTATTCCAACCAATCTACGGGTGCGAATGACTCTTGAAGTCTAATGGCCTTCCGCCTGACTATATCCCTTAGCGACAAGACGAGCTTTGTTACGAATAACAGTGTTTTCTTCATCAAGTTTATCTTTCTAGAGCCATTTCATGTTGAGGACATTTTTGCATAATGGTATGTCGACTAATTCCCATACATCTAGTCGTTCAAACTAGTGAAGTTCTTCCTGCATTGCTTCAATCCATGCATGATCAGCCATGGATTCTTTGATGTTCTTTGGTTTGGTCCGACTCACAGAGAGTGTGAACATACACATATCGCCATCGGTATCTAGCTGTTGTCTTGTTCTAACTGATTAAGAAGGATTTCCAATACCTTGTTTTAATGGATAGTCTTTGGCCCAATGATATTCTGAAGGATTTCGTTGATAGAAAGTGTTCATGTTTGACAGATCAACATGTTGAGAAGATGACTCCCCCATTTCATGTACCGGTGTACTGAAAATGTTGATAAATTCGTCTTCGTCAGCCAAGACATTTTCTCCTTGAGTTTGTGCTTGAATATCTGCTTGATTGATTTTCACTGAAGCAGTGACAGGTGGTTCTTGAGTTGGTGCTTGAATGGTAGGTTCAGTCGGTGTTGAAATAATCAAAGGAGATATATCTGTAGCAACGGTTGTTGAAGTAGATGGAGTTGTGTTTAGTTGTTATGTTTATCGGGTGCATAAGTAGTAGAAACAGCTGAAGACTTTGACACAACTAGAGAAGCTCCATTGAAATATTCATCGAACATCGAACTAAAATAGCATATCTAACTTATTAATTAACGTTATTACTGACTCATCTTCTAGAGGAACATTTACTTGACTTTGAAAACTGGGACTTAAACTTCCATGTTCAAGTGCCGTTGTCGGACATTGTGGAGCGGGGTCAGAACTGACGTGATCTGACGCCATTTGAGGCAATTCGTCAAAATTAACATGGATGGTTTCAACTATCAATATAGTACTTGTTGTTTATAAACTTCTGTAACCTTCTTGACACGAAGAGTATACCAACAAAAAGTACATTCATCACCTTTTTCTTTCATCTTGTCAAGATTCTCACCATCTCTGACGATATAGCATTGATGTGCTGTCGTGTAGGTTGTATTTATTGATTATCAAGTTTTAAATTTATATTTAGCCGACTTATCCTAAAACAATACTTTAACGGGCAGTGTACCCGATCAGATTGAGTTTAGTGGTAAGTAGGGTGTCAAACACTAAGAGCGATATAGTTAACCTTATATTCTATCAGTATTTTAGTTAATCTAATTAGATTTGTTAATTCTAATTGCTTGTTAAACCTATGCTAAACCTAGTTCTAATGATAAAGGGGGGTTTTCAGCCTGAGAGACTGACACAGGTTTTATGGTGACTAAAATCAATCAAACACAATCGCAAGCAAGAAGAAAATCGAAAGATTAAAAAAAGGCGGTACAAGCCAAATGAATAGAAAACAGTTATTAGCCAAATTAAATTCCGATTAAAGTTTCGAGTTGTTTTTACTACAATGAGTGCTTATCTCGAGGTGACATATCATTCTTAAAACTTAGGCGGGACATCATCCTAAGACCTAGACATGTTGAATCCTATCACAATTAACGCATCCGCATAAAGCATCCTTTAAGTATTAATTAAAATATCATAAGTTAAAGCAATGGTGAATCTTGTTAAACCACCTATCGGGACTTTACCTACTTACTGCTTGACGGTATTTTATATACTAGTAGTTCACTGTTCAAGTCTTTACCAATGATTAAGAACGTACTTGTTGATCCAAGGGTCACCTGCCAGGCCAACTAAGCTCACTAATCTAAAGGCAAAGATAGAACATTATTTGTGATCCTATTGGTCCAGATATATAAAACACGATATGGAGAGCTATCCTAGTATCTAGATTACTTGGTCAGTATCACTAGACCCCAGGTGAATGATAGGTCGCATATTCAAGCACATAGATAAGTATTAGGTGATAAACATAATTAAACAATCAATGATAAATTAAGCAATCGAGATTAAACAAACCAAACATTAAATCTTCATTAAGATGCTAATACCCGAGGGTATTAGCCCATAACCATTGTAATTACACAATGTGAACCAAATAACCAAGGGTAAACTAAATGTTTTTGGCCGAACGATACCAAAAATTAAATGATTACAAGAGTATAGGAATTACAGGGTGTCTTTTATAGGATCATGATTGATGCTTGACCTTGGCTGCTCTTCTTCACTTCAGAAAATCGAATTTTATGTTTATGGTATAGAGAATATGATTAAGCAAAGCAATCCAAAATCACGTTTTGAGTCTTAATATTTATAGTCATCTGAAATTAAGTGGATACGCCGTATTGAGTGAGGTCAATACGAAGTATTGGGGTGTATTCCTTAGAGTGTGCGCTACATTCACAATCAATCAGTAATATCTCTCCTCAATTACATTTAATACAAGATCTTTGATTGTTTGACCAGCTGGATACAGCGTATGTAGTTAGCAGGATATGCCGTATTAGAAATTAAACATACACATTTTCTTGTAAAGTCCAAGCGCTATAATCGCCGTATCGTCTTATGCTGGAAACAGACTATTAGTCATAAATAAGCAATCTTTAAATATCATCGAGTTTTAAGCTCTAAAATGTACGCCTTTTAGCTTGTCTTCACAAATACCCGAAGTTTATACAGAGCAATTAACAACATTAAGCGATTTAAGAAACAATTCTTGTCAATAATTATATAAAAGTGGGTAATTTACTTGGGATAAATGATGCTATAAATGCAACGTTATATCCCCACTTGAATCCTAAGTAGACTCTAGAAATTTATCAAAAATGTATCCCAACCGAAGTTAAGGATTTTTCCTTTAAGCATTTCTTTCGTTTAATCACTTGTACAAAACCAAGCACCTCACGAAATATAGGAAATGAAAACACTCAGATCACTCAACTAATCTAGGTGTAATGAACAATAAATAGGTACGCTCAAATTGCTCGGAATCGTGTGAATAGTTTTCTATCATATGCTTGGCAAGGATACACATCTCCACCACTAGAGCTAAGGAGAAACAAGTCAAAAAGTAAATTGGGTTTTCATAAGGCTTAAGATTGATCATTCTAACAATCTTTCACCAAAAGTACCACACTAACAAGGCAGCTAAATCATACATACACGGCCATAACGACAGAATAAACATGTGCGATTCGATCACATCCTCATTCAAGTTTGACCAAGGGTTAGGACGAAGAATGATATAAGGTATGGATCTTCTAACTTTCACCAAAAGTAATAAACCAACAAGGCAGCTGAATCACGCATACATGGCCGTAATAACGAAATAGACATGCATGACCCGATCACATCCTTGTTCGAGTAAAACCCAATGTTAATTGTTAGGAAAGGGAAGTAAATTGTTGTTAAATAAAATTTCACAAAACAAAGATATTGAGCCAAACAAATAAGGTATATAATTGCTAGAAACTTTCCCGACCGTAATCCCTTATAAAGACACAAAATATATACAAAAAGTCCTCGATCATAAAAATGACAAAGACAACCTAAGTTGGCATTTCTATAACGGTCAACTTCTTAATCATCCCAACTTATACATACTTTTACAAAACAAGTGGTGATATCGACCACTTTTATACAAAACTATACATCGTTGATGGTTTGAGCAATTTCTAGATCCATCTCTTCCTTGTGAGTAAAGAGTTCTTCTTGTTAGTTTCTTCTAGATCAAAGTTTCATAATACAAGCTCTAATACCACTTGTAGATCCCAACTTAAGATCGATTCCTTAGCTTGTAAAGGTTAAGTTACTTTGGATAGATCCAAAAAAACTATGGTAGAAACTTTGTGAATACTAAAGAGTATGTGGAATCTAATCTTTAATACTTAGAAGAATATTAATAAAATAGTAAACTGTATGAATAATGATATTACTAAAAAGCTCCAATATTATTATTATCAATAATACGAGTACTATGTGTAGTAATAGGGTTTACAACCTTGAAGCTATATATCAAAACGTCTATCTAACATCATAACCTAGGATCTCCTTTTATACACTAAGGA
>BQNB010160859.1:0-13656 GCA_026074375.1 Tanacetum coccineum
TCGAGCTAGACTTTTGTCTTGTAACTTCGAGTGACCGAAGCTTCTTTGTTTGGGTCCATTTAGGTGAACCTAACATTATTGCAGGTAGTGCAAATTGTTCTATGGTATCTGGATTCAGGATGCTCAAGACATATGACCGGTGATCGTGCGCGGCTTATCAACTTTGTAGAAAAGTTTATTGGTACTGTGCGTTTTGGCAACGATGATTATGCAGCAATCATTGGCTATGGTGATTATAAACTGGGTGACACTATCATCTCTCGAGTCTATTATGTTGAAGGACTCAAGCACAACCTATTCTATGTAGGACAGTTTTGTGATGGAGGTTTAGAAGTTGCATTCCGACAGCATTCATGTCACATCCGCAACTTCGATATGGTGGATCTACTCAACGGTTCACGGACTACCAACCTGTACTCCATCTCACTGAATGATATGTTGTCAGCTTCACCAGTTTGCTTGCTTACAAAAGCCTCTTTAACGAAGTCATGGTTATGGCATCGTCGGTTGAATCATCTGAATTTTGGGACATTGAACGAATTGGCTCGGAAAAATCTAGTCAGAGGTTTACCCATGCTGAAATATGACAAAGACCATTTGTGTCCATCTTGTCAGTAGGTAAAAAGCAAGAAAAGCCTCAACATCCACTCTAAAGACGGAAAACACCATTACTGAAGTTCTCATACATACATATTGGACCTCTTCGGACCAATGAGAACAGAAAAGAATATCAACAGGAAAGAAAGTATGTTTTGGTGATAGTGGATGATTACACCAGATTTGGATGGGTAAGATTTCTTCAAACAAAGGATGAAACTCCTCAAGTGATTGAGAAGTTTATTGTGAAGACTCAACGAGCCCTTAATGCAACTGTTCGCTTCGTCAGAACAGATAATGGAACGGAGTTTGTGAATAAGACACTCGACGGATGGTTTGAGAGTGTTGGTATTTCTCATGAAACGAGCGTACCTCGGTCTCCACAACAGAACGGCGTTGTCGAAAGAAGAACCGAAACTCTATGGAAGCTGCTGTACTTGCTCATCTTTTGGCGAAAGCTCCACTATTTCCTATGGCGATGAGCTGTAGCCACTGCGTGTTATACTCTTAATCGATCTCTTGACACAACGCTTCATGGAAAGACCTTAATGAACTGTGAAGGGAAAGGAAACTAATCTACAGTACTTTCGAGTATTTGGATCCCTGTGCTATCCTCTACCATGACTTACGATGACGTTTGGTAAACTCAAGGCGGAAAGCAGATATAGGTATTTTGTTGGCTATGCACCACCAAGAAGGCGTTACCGATATCTACAACAAATGAACGCGCAGATCAGGAAAACGTTTCATGTTGCCTTCGATGAACTTACCGAAGGGTTGACGTCTGTTCAAACCAGTTCAGGCCTCGCACCTCAACAAATGACTTCTGTGTCAAACAGTACAGAACTCGAACTTACTGCTTTACAGTCAGGGACCGCACGTTCTGCACTAGTAAAAAGGACCATATCCACCTAGTGTCCCTCCTACAAAGGAAACAGGTAGGACGATTTGTTTCAATGGTTTGATGTTGATGAGGTTCTTTTCGATACCTCGATTGTTTCCGATTACTCGATTAATGTTCTGCTGCCCCGTGGCACCGCGAAATGCCAATGGTTCCACCTTCCACAAACGGTTATCTCAGAAGTCGCTCCTGCAGAAAGCCTTTGCCTCATCAAATACCTCTACCAGACACTAGTGATTCTGATGTGAAACACCTATTCGATCATGTTTGACAGTAATGTGTTTGACATATAATGCTCCTGAAACCGGTTCAAAATGCAATTCTTCATCCATACTCTCGTCAATATCGATGTGTTACTCCCAACAACCAATTCCTTAGGTTGCTAAAATGGACTCAGCCATCCGCTTGAAACATTATTGGGGATAAAGATCCGACCCGTCGCTACCAGGAAACAGCAGAAACGACCGCGATGTGTGTGTTTCTTCAATGAATTCTTAACTTAGTTGAACAAAAAGACGTACAAGCAAAGGACTTAGAGGCACTCGTGACTGGATTGAGGCTATGCAGGAAGAAATTCATGAGTTTGAACGTCTAAATGTATCGATACTTGTACCTTGTCCAGATAATATTCTTATCATCCTCCGCTCAAATGGATTTCAATATTATAGTTGGACGAAATTCGGAGATGTGTGAAGAACAAAGCTCGGTTAGTGGCCGAAGGGTTATCGTCAGGAGCTGGTTTGATTTGGGAAGCATTTGCTCCGGTTGCTAGTATTAGAATCGATTCAGACTCTTCATTGCTCACGCAGCGAGTATGAAACATGGTCATCTTCCTAGAAGGAGTGAAAAGCCGCCTTCCTCAACGGCGGAACATGAATGAAGTTGTCTCTGTTAGTCAACCAGAAGGATTTGAAGATCCAGTGCATCCATCGCATGTGTAGCCGGACTCAGAAAGCCTTTATGGACTTAAACAAGCTCCACGTGCGTGGTATTATGACAAGCAATCAGCGTTTCTAATCAAATCCGGATTTACAAAGGGCGTTGGTCGATCCTTACTCTCTTCACGAGAAAAGGCAGGCAAACATCTTTTACTGGTAATAAAAATATATGTAGATGATATTATTTTTGCTCTACTTACCCCAAAGCCTGCCCAATTATTTGCTTTGAAATGAACTCAACTTTCAAGATGTCGTGATTTGCGACAAATGTCATTCTTTTGAGGATTACAAGTTTCTCAAATCCCAGAGGGCATCTTTATCAACCAATCCAAATATGCTCAGGAGGAAATCTTGAAAATGTTTGTGTTTGACTCCTGCACACCCATGACCTCCAATGGCAGGAAGAGTCCCAACCTTGATGCAGATAAGGGAGGAAAGCTAATTGATCCTACACGATTTCGTGGTATGGTTGGCTTTTTTTCTTTTTTTTTTCCCTGATGGATCTTAGTGCATCTAGACTGGCATAGTATTTGCTGTTTGTATGTGTGCTCGGATACCAGGCTATGCCTACTGAAATGCACCTTACTGCTATAAAGCGGATCTTTCGATACCTTAAAGGAACCATTAACATGGGTCTGTGGTATTCGAAGGACTCTGGCTTTGAACTAAAAGCTTTTGCAGATGCTGACTATGCAGGATGTCATGACACACGGAGAAGGTATTTCTGGTTAGTTCAGGCTCAATTTCGTGACATCGACTTGTTAGCTGGTCGATCCAAAAAAAGCAGAAAAGTACTTGACCATCTCCATTCAGTGGTATGATACATCGCTACTATCAGGAGCTGTGCTCACATCCTCTGGATGCGCTCTCAATGCGAGGACTATGGATTTGCGTTCAAAAAATTTCCGATGTATTGTGCAATCAAGTGCTATTGCTCTATGCTTGTAATAGTGTTCAACACTCGCGGCTCCAAGCACATAGATATACGTCATCCACTTTATCAAAGACCAGGTTGAAAGGTAAGTGGTGTTGAGTTGGATTTGTGGAGACAAAATACCAAACTGGCGACTATATTGTACGAGGCCTTACCTGTTGAGGAGCGCTTGCAACTCTACTCCCACTGCTTGGAGTTAAACAAATGTCACCAGAGACTCTGAAAGAACTCCAGGATGAGTCTGTCTCCGAGTAACCACGTGTTTCACATTGTATCATGTATATTAAAAAAAAAAAAAATAAATAAATAAAAAAAATTTTTAGTTTTAGAGTAGTATGGCGTGCAGTCATTTCAGACTGTATACCCTGTCGTAACCCAGAGATTTAATGCACACTTCAGTGCTTTATGTCTTGACAGGACAAGATGTTGTCTAAGCCACCGAACCCTTTTTACTCAATTAAACAACTTGTTTTATCACAAAACTGTTGCGGTTAACCAAATCAAACATTGACAGGTCATTGTTTGAGGGTTGAAATCAGGTATTCTAAGTAGTTGTTGCAGGTCATAAGTGAACGCATGTTGTGATTTATTGATGCAAGAAGATTGACACGTCAACCGTTTACACGTTTAAAGACAGATTGCAGTATTCATTACTGTCTGTGGTATTCTAAAGGTTCTTGCTTCAATTACTCACTTGATATTTGTGCTATTTTCACCTCACCTCATCCTTTTTGAGGGGCAGGATTGATACTATTTTAAGTCCATTCTAGATCAAAACCATCACAAGGTTTCAGACTTTTGATCGGGGGCGAGAATGTGACTTAAACATGTACAATCGGATAATTAAATGATTCTTTTGAATTCTAAAATTGCTTAAAGTTCCTATCCATGCATGTGCTAAAATCTTTCGATTATCGACGCCGCATGTGTAGGGGGAGGATAAGTTGTTAATTGAGCAAAAATGTCAAGGTACCAAAAGTGTGTGTTATACACAAGTATCTTGAAAAATGAAAAGAATCTTTTGTTTTTCTGTTCGTGAAAGTGATCTTATGGTATGCTGAGGAACGAGGATGTTGTTTCTCCAGGGTATTAGTATGAATGTCTGCTGGGTCTTCGGACTGCGCCCACTAGTGAAGTGGATTCTTCCATAATGTACTTGTAAAGTTTGGATTTCCCAAGGCACTTCATATCTGTCGGGATATTTTTCATAAACATCGTCAGAAGCCCCTACCCAAATTTGTTTTATACTTTCGTTTGAGCCCCAAACAATTTTTTATAAGCACATCGAATGTTTTTTCAAATCATTTTTGCCACAGGCATTTCTACGGTACTTAATTGTATTAAGAGTAAAATCGCAAAAAAGGAATTGTACGGTTTAGTCAGCAGATTAGTAGTTAATGACTTATCTTTACCATTATATTAGTAGAGAAATACTTATAGTGTGTTCGTCTTCAGACATTGGTCTAGAGAAGACGAACATTAGGAATCTGATACTTAGGTATTTATAGGAACTAGTTTGTCACGTTTGCGGGGTAAACTGTCAAGATGGTTCTTTGGAATGAATCTATTTGATCACAGGTGCAGTATCATACTGTAATCATTGTCCTCACGGATTCAGAGGTTATGGTAACCGACCAGATTGAGTATCGTCTAAACTTGGTCCTTCAAATAATAAAACCTTTGTGTGTTCCAAAAAGTATTTACTAGAACACATTAAGTGGATTTTACGTAACAAAATGTTTTGTTGTGGACTAATTGTTCTATCATAGCGAATGACGACCTCAAAGTATCCGGTGATGCAAGAACATGTCATATCCTTACTCAACATGATCTGAAGAATCAAGAAGAGTTTACATACAAAGCTTCCGCAACAAACTTAAATCAATGTTCTTCTTCAAATGCTAAATGTTAGGAGATTGAAAGAAGATAAATCATCAAAGCTTTCCAGATTCAACATATTTGGAGCATGTGAGACTAAAGATCAGCTTTGGCAAAGTCAATGTGGAAGAAGATCACAAGTAATCGAGAAGTCAAGCTTTTAAAACAAGTCAAAGGAATCATGATCAAGGTGTTACGTCTAATTTTCCTAATTTATTTTTTTTTGTTGAATTTCAAAGCACAACAAGTGAAGTACCCCATCACAACAATTGAGCTAAAGAGCACAAGACACGAGTGAGCTCTTTTCTATGAACCTCATCTAGGGGGAGATTGGTTAGGATCACATAAATGGACCCGAATCAAAGAAGCTTCAGTCACTTCGAAGATTCAAGACTAAATGTCTAGCTCGATATGCAATGTAATTTAATGTTATTATGGTATATGGGCCAGATGTAAAAGCCCAAAAGAAAGCCCTCAAAGGCAAATCCTAGTTAGTATAAATACACCTAGTTTAGTCAAAATTAGGTTAGCTTCTCCATTTTATTTTTCATCTCAAGGGTTTGTAGCAACATTTTTTCTTTCAATCAAATGTTCTTTAATGTTTAATCTTTTGTGCCATTGATCTTGTGCGCTTAATCCATGAATGATCTAGGGATCCTACACTTGTCCTTCTTAGTTGTATTAAATACCTATGCTCCTTTTCAAATTAATTCATCTGTAACATGAATTGGGAGTGTATCGGTTACCTTCGTATACAGGAGCCAACTATTTTCTTACAATAGTTGACGATTTTAGTAGAGCGGTATGGGTATTCCTCATTAAACATAAAAGTGAGGCCAGCAAACGTCTTATAGATTTTCACAAAATGATTGAAGTTCAATTCGAAAAAGCAAAGTAGGAGGATAACGGCTGTGATATATGGTGGGGAATTCACTTCTATACAACATGCTAATTTTTACAATGAAAAGGGGTCTATTATAAAACACTTGCACACACCGCTCCCAATCCAAAATGAAGTTGTAGAAGAGGAAGCACAGGCACCTGCTCGCGCTTTATGTTGATTGCAAATCTTCTAAACAATTTTGGGGAGATGCATCTTACCACAGGCACATATGTAATTTTAAAAAAAATAATAACCGCCTCTCGTCTAAAGTTATTAAAAACAAAACGCCTTTTGAGTTGCTTATGAATCAAAAACCAGATTACGAGTTCCTAAGAGTCTTTGGGTGTCTTGCATATTTTACAAACACCAACACAAAGGGAGATAAGTTTGAAGAAAGGGGGAAACCAGGGGTCTTTCTTGGATACCTAACAGGAACTAAGGGTTACAAAATCGTGCTCTTGAGACCAGAAAATAATAGTAGTAGAAAATGTAGATTCTCTGAAACAAAAATTCCCTTTTAAAAATATTGAAGAAATCAATAAAGATTGTGTTGAGGAACCGATAATATGTCACGATTGTGACTGTCATGATGAACCAATCTTGGCACAAAACAAAGAACAAAACCCAAGGCAGCAAAGATCAAGCAATGGACCATGACCAAACCAATGAGCCAAGCGGCCCACATGAAACTCACGATGGGGATGAAACGGGCCAAATAAATGATGAAGGGCAGCCCAATAATGATGAGATTGAAACAAATGAAGGAGGAAAAGCCCAAGCCGAGCCCCCAACAAGGTTTTTCTTTCTCATCAACTCAAAGACCCACTCGACCAAAAACTCAGCCTTCAAGATTCAAAGATTTCGTTGTACAAGTTCCTCCTTCGCTCAAACACCCGACATCAACATCCAATCAGGGTTCTCAAGGTACTGTACCCAATCTCGAATTTTGTTTCTTATGATAAGTTTTCCACTAATCACAATGCCTTCTTAGCGGCTATCACTAATAATGAAGAACCTAAGTGTTTCAAACAAGCTGCACAAGATGCTCGATGGCGTGAAGCCATGCAAAAGGAGGTCAAACCCCTTGGAGGACACTCAAGATGGATGGCCAAGATGAAGACTTGACTTCTCCTCACACCAAAAGCACCCCTCAGTTCTCACTCACAAAAGCATTGCAAGTTCAAGACCCAAGCTTTGAAGACGTTTCTATAAATAGGTCCTTATTGTAAGCCTTTGAGAGAACCCAATTTTACTTTTAAATTCTGTTTTTAATATTAATGCAATCTATGTTTTAAAAAGTATATTTTAATCTCTCATAGTCTATTTTACTACTTATTTCAGCTGCTAACTTAAGCATTATAAGTTTTCCCCATAACTTATAAAGTTTAAATCATTTTTACCAAAAATCACAAAAAAAATATTAAAAAATACATGAAGAACTCTGGAGCATGGTGTATTATGGATGGTCATGGGTTAGAACCTCATGAGAGGTGTTAGGATAATGGTTTCGTGGTGTTTTATTCAATCTTAAAGCTAAAGGACCCTTGTAAGTTCTTTTTTCAGTTTTGCTTAATTTTAAGCTCTTGCTTATTGACTGTTATTTGGTGCTTATTTATTGCTTATATCTGCTTATCTATGCTTATTAATAATGTTTTTAGTTTATATTTCTTAGTTGTAGTTTAAAAATCATTTGTTTGAAGTTTTCCTTAAGATCTGTCATTTTAGCTTTAAAAAGTAGCATAATCTGTTCTAGCTTATTCTAGTACTTATTAGTTGTTAAAATATGCTTATTACTACTTATTAGACTTGTTAATCATCTGGTATTAGGAAAATTGAGTTTAAATCAGTTTTAATCATGTTAAAATGTTGAAATCAGTTTTAAAATAGGTGTTTGGTTTAACTAAGTTTGTGGGTCAAAATGGGTCAAAAATGGATCAGACTATTGGGTCAACTTATTTTAGCCTAAATTAGTTATAAACTTCAGTATTTCAAAAGGTCTTAAGTGTTAAAATTTAGTTTTAAGAGTTTTAGAAACCACTATTTGAATCTGTTGATTTTTGCCTTGTCATTAAGCTTATTTGAATAGATTTTCATAAGTAGCTTTTGTGTGTTGTTTTTATGCATGTTCAAGTGTCAAGATGCACTAGAATAGGTTTAGTATCTTTTTAAATCTGTCAAAATTTGCTAAGTATCTTTTAAATCCAAAACTGCTTTTTCAATTGCTTATTGTGGCTTATTCTTAATTTCAAAATGATTTTTGAATGTTGCTACTTGCTCTTTGAAGTCCAATTTTGATCTTTTTTGAGGTCTTACAACCATAAGGATCCATTAAAGGGCTGAAAATTAAGCCCAAAAGTGCCCCTATAGGCTGTATGGCTAGCAGTTTTAGTACATTTTGCTTATTTGCTTTTCTGTGCTTATTTGTTTGTTTCCTTTGCTTATTTTTGTTTATATTTGCTTATTAGGTGTAGGTGCTTATCTGTCTTAGCTTATTTAGTAGTTGCCTTAGCTTATTTAGTTTTTAAAAGCTAAAAAAATTGCTTTATATAACCTAGTGTAAAAAAGGCTTAAATTGTAAACTAAAAGTGCTATTTCCTGTGCTTATTTGTGGTTTACATAAAAAGTGTCTTTGTTAAATTTTGTTGACTTGGCTTATTTTATAAGTTTAAAAAAGAAAAATAAAAAAAATGTTTTCAAAAAAAGGAGAGGCATTAGGGTCGAACCCATGACCTCCCCCTTTCCAAACCAAAGCCTCTCACACACACTCTGCTACCATCAGCACCAGATAGGGCCATCTGCCATACTTTGCATAATTTATTTCTTATAATCATTTTGAGCCCATTTGCATTTTTAACTTCGTAGCTTATTTTAGGCTTATTTGATAAGTTAGGTTAACCAGCTTACTTTTCCTAGAATATGTTCATCATTTAGGACTTTTGTGTAATTTTTCAGATTTTTCCAACTTTATTTGTTATTTTTTATTAATTTTCGTAGTTGAAAATTATAAAAAGTCATTTAAAAATAGTAAATTAATTCAGAAAAATATAAAAAAAATAGTTTTTAGTTTTAGAATTTATATTTTGAGGTTTACAAAAGTTAAAATCATTTTTATCATTTTTAGATTTTAAATTTCATTTTAATCTTTTAAATTTAATTTTAGAAATATGTTTTTAATTATAAAAAGTAGTTAAAAATATTTTTCTAAGTTGTTATCATGTTTTAGACTTTTCTAAAGTAGAAAATCATTTTTTTAAAATTTTAGGTATTAATTTGTCATTTTCTAGGATTTTAAATTGATTAAATACGTTTTTAATTCATAAAAAATTATTAAAAAGTCAAAAAAAATATAATTCCTTTTTAGAAAATTTTCTTTTATCATTTTAGAGGTTTAGAAACTAAGTTTGCATTTTTAGGGTTTAATTTGATATAGTTGATGAATTTGTACCTTTTTAGGATTTCCGTACATGATTTTGTGCTTATTTGTTAAAATTTAGAAAGCCTAATATGTTTTTTCCTTCCCTTCTCCCGTGGATCTTAGGAAATCATAATCAAATCCAATATTTGTGATTCAAACAACAAAAATCAAACCTATTAAAAAAAGATAAAGCTTCTAGCTTAGGTTAACAGAGTTTACAATTTACGCTTACAGCTTATAGCTTATAGCTTACAGCTTACAGTTTACACCATCTTAAAGTTAGTTTTGTGAAACATACCCTAGGTATGATTAACCACTGTTCTTGATTGTAAACAATTTTATGATTTATAAAAATAAGTTTCACGCTTATAAAATATAACAAACTTGTACACATCTAAAAATGTGACAGTGAAAAAAGCATTGAATGATCGAGTTTATACGTTATGTTATCTTCTTTCAGTTCGATATCATGTAGGCTAAGAAAGGCTCATCTAACTTAGACCT
This sequence comes from Tanacetum coccineum, assembly GCA_026074375.1. Classification (NCBI taxonomy): domain Eukaryota; kingdom Viridiplantae; phylum Streptophyta; class Magnoliopsida; order Asterales; family Asteraceae; genus Tanacetum; species Tanacetum coccineum. The sequence goes on from BQNB010160859.1 coordinate 10,051, forward strand.
ACCAGCTTGATAACCCCTCAGCAGAGTTGTCCCGGATTTTTGAAGCCCTGATCGTCGTATACACACAAAATTATGCATGAAATATCATATTTGCATAAATCAATACGGTATCCTCAGCTCGATAATCCAAGTGACCTCGCCAATGCGTGTCCTCTAAGCTCAAATACTGAAAAAACATTGAGTGTTTTTTTTCTTTCTTTTTAATGGTTGGAAAACATGAAAGGGGAACATGCCGGGAAATATGTCATCCCTATCTTGAAAGCATAGTAAAGTATGTTGGGGGGGGGGGGAGGGGGTTTATTATTCACTATTTTTCTCCGCCATACATTTCACTTATTAGAGTTTTACATTTAGTGGCAACCCAATAACCGTTATTAGGTTGTCATATCAACACACACTAAATAACACCACAATAACTAAAACACTCTCCTCAGTTATAATTGTTATAGACACAAGTGGGTCCCATAACACACCACCAAAAATACATCACTATCTTAGAAAACATAAAAGACGGTTCATTATTCGCCATTTTTCTTCGCCATACATTTCACTTATTAGAGTTCTACATTTAGTGGCAACCCAATAACTGTTATTAGGTTGTCATCTCAACACACACTAAATAACACCACAATAACTAAAACACTCTCCTCAACTATAATTGTTATAGACGCAAGTGGGTCCCATAACACACCACCAAAAATACCTCACTAACTAAAAAAAGCTAAACAACGGCCGTGAATGGCCTGGCTAGGGAACCAACGACGAGCAAATGGCAACATTACCGATGCAGAAGAACGGTGCCATTGGGAAAAAAATGTCAATGGCATGCCACTCAACCCTTACACCGTGCACTTACATGTGACACCACGTCTGAACTTCTTTTTTATTTTTTATTTTTTTTCTTTAAAAAAGGAATTTTTTTCTTATAGTTTCAGCAAAAAGCTTATATGTGTTTATATGTATTAGTATTGTTACCGATCATCAGAGTTTGTGCAAATTAATGCCTTTTTGTTTAGCAGTTGTAATACGGTGTTGCATTCGAAGTGTTTAATGGAATGTATAAATGGATTATTAGTGATGATGTATGGTTTAGAAATGAACTAAAACATAAGTTTAGAATGGACCTAAGCCCGAATATGAAGTATAAGCTCAGAAGGGGCTAAGGCCCAGACATGAAGTAAAAGTCCTAAAGGGGTTTAAGCCTGGACATGAATTATAAATCTGGAAGTTACTTAAAGCCTGGATATTAAGTATAAGCCCGGAGGGGGCTTAGGCCCGGACATGGAATATAATTCCATAATGGGTTTAAGCCCGGATATGAAGTATAGGTGCGATTGAGGCTTAAGTCCTGACATGAAGTATATGCCTGGAAGGGGCTTAAGCCCAAACAGGAAGTATAAGCTCAGAAAGGTCTTAAGGTACAAGTCTGGGAAGGACTTAATAAAGATGTATACATTTAAAGAGGAAGGGAATAAAGTCTCGAATGAAGTGAAAGACAAACCCCTAGCTCAAGGTGGTGAATATGGACACTTTGTCATAAAATTGCTTGTATCACTTATTGGATAATAGTGTTCCATACCTTATTATCCATTGGGTAAAACAACCTAAACCCACTATCTATACTAAGGTATTTTAGGAAGAATAAAGGTATCTTATCTCCTACTTCTCTACTTGCATTACTCTCTATTTACTTACAACATATACATACAACATATATTATATATGTTCATATATACCACATGTATCATACATATTACACTATGTTTAACCCTTTACACAAAGGGTCTGACTTGATCGTCAGAGGGTGGTTCTCGGGGCTTCGGCCTTGGGACCCCTTCTAGGTTGTTCTAACTCGAAACTAACCGGTCAAGATTATGCTTCAATAGTTAGCAAACAAACTCGTTTATACTATGTATGTATGTCTGCATTTTATGCATGTAATCAATCATGGTTTTGTTGGGTTTTTACATTTAGTAACTATTAAAGATCACGAGTACGCAGCGGAATAAATAAACACGTATATAATATACAATTAATAAGATTAGAGATGTGTACCTTTTAGCAATTAACGAAACACCTTCTTGAATATACGCGTGTGTATAAATCGAATACCATACAAACTAAACAAGTTACCAACGTAGATAACCTCTATGGTGTGCTCACACTACACGTCACCGAGATACGCTAGGATGCTAGTCTTTGCTTTACAAATTAAACAAAACAACACAACACAATGTTCTTTGTTTTTCTTATTTTGTACGATTGAAGAAAAAACATTTGTTGCTTTCTGTTGACTATCAACCCACAAGTATAAGAGATATATAATCTATGTATGTGTATGACTTTAGCATGCATGGCATGCGTATGGTTTCATAACCATACATATTGTATTGTATGATAAGGATTGCGTCGGTATAGATTTAGGGATGTCAAATCTATCATGTGATTTATTATCTTAAGGGGTATTTATATAGTCTCCAAACTTGTTCTCCAAGTTAGACTAGAGCACCTCCTTAAGTTTCATAAATCGACACTCTCCTATCTTATACTCTTTTAGTTCGACCTGTCACAACCAAACACCCCACGGGTTTGGTTTTCGTACTAACAAGTCCATCACTTGTTATTAATTAAATATAACGTCTAACATTATAATTAAAGACCGTTTAATTATTTCGTAAAGTATATTAATATAATTAATATAATATAAATTTATTAATTACATTAATAAACGTATCCTCTGTGTATACGCGTGTGCCCCTATAGGCTCACGTATTTTCAGCCGTATATTTATTTATGATATGGACATATCCCAACATCCTCCACTTGGACATGTCACAAATAAATATAACAACATTGGTAAGCGTCTAGCAACACGCCAATGTTCCCAGAAATACCTGAGTGTACTTTCATAAAGTCACAATTAAATGATTTATGAATTTACAATCCTTTTGTTTCTGATACCGTGTTAAAAAATGGATATGGATCTAAGTCATTCCATTAATTAACGATTCTGTTTCTCGTATATATGATTAATCATAATTACCAAAAATCATTGAGACATATCTACCTATTGAAGGAACAAATTCTTTATTAACTACAAGTGTCAAGTCACCATGCTTCACAATCACTTCTGAAATAGTCCTTATTAGCTACCTTATTCAGGATAACTTAAACTAAATCAAGAAGAATTATCCACACATGCAAGACCTACTTGCATCTCAAGTCTAAGGATTTAGTAAATCAAAATCACTTACAAGATTTACTTAATGACGCCAATCCATAAAGTAATAATCTTGTTAGTTGGGGAAGTCTGATATTCATCTTATGATTATCATGTGAGTTTGACGAACACATCCTTTAATATCCAAGGTATCATCAATCACTCAGATTTGTCTTAGTTCAACAATATTCCTATATTGTTGATCGACAACGGACTAATTTAGAATAATAAGTATTATTCACGGATTAAACATGCAAATATAGGACATAATTTATATTAAATATAACCACATACCACGTATCATTATCATTAATAAAATTGTCTAAACATACCTTCCAAATACTAAATAGATCAAATGTATGATAATTCTAGTTGACGAATCATGC
>BQNB010160860.1:0-14749 GCA_026074375.1 Tanacetum coccineum
GAAGATTTGATGATTTGCAACTTGTGGATCCTTGGTGGAATTGCATAGCTTAAGGGGAAGTTTTCATTCGTATATTAACTTTAGGGTGTTGGTGTAGCCTTAAGGTAATCAAGGTTTTCTTTGATCCCTGTTACAGGTGGTAACCATTCTAGAGTTGATCATCTAGAATTGGGGCTTGATGGAAACGTATGGTAATAAAACCTTGTTGAATATCTTTTTTCTTATTCCGCTTTGTTTTATAACTTATTAACATTGATATTATCCTAGATAAAGGTCTAAACAACCTGAGCTTAAATGATCAAAGAACCTCTAACAATCTTTATTGGTTTTCATAATCCTGCAAAGTTCTCATATTGTTGCTTGAGTAGAGTTCTTTGAACTTTCTTGGATTCCTAGTTTCCTCCATACCTCTTCTCAATGGCTTCCATGAGTAATTTTGAATCTTTATATGAATGGAACTTCAGTTGATCCTTATTTGGGAGTGCCATCAACAGAGTTCCTTTAGCTTTTATCTCGTTCCTCCTGTCCTGCTTTTCTTCTGTAGTAGTATGTTTATATTCCTGCTCAGTTTCTCTAACTTTTCTCTTCAGCACTTTGTTACCATTCAGAATTACTTCCCAGAGGGAGTAATCAGTCATGAGAAAGTACTGTTCTATCCTTATTAACCAGAGATCATAATCCCCTGGGTGGAGGATAGGGAGTTTTGCAGTCAGAGTTGTAGAAGTAGTTCCTGTCTCTATCTTATCACTAAAAAATAGATCTAGTATATATTGTTTGTTTCTTATTATTCAAAGCTTCACAATAAGCTCTGATACCACTTGTTGATCCCAAATAATAGATCTTTAACTCCTTAGCTTGATGTAAGGTTTAGTATCCTTGGATAAATCTAAAGGTACTAAGAATGAAACTTTGTGTATATGATATAAACTATGCGGAATCTAGTTTATACCACTAAGAAGAATAACAACAATGTATGTTTGACAAACAGAAAATATAACCAAAACAATAAGCTCCAATATATTAATATGAACACTCTTTGATAGTGTTAGGGTTTACAACCTTGAAGCTATGGATACTATGAAAGACTGATATGATGTGATGCTAATGCAAAAACCAAGGATCTTCTTTTATACACCAAAGAGTTCTTTACAAGATAACTATGAATCTTCTAAAACATTAGGCTTATATGCATATCTTTCTAAATATATAGAATATACACAAGATAACTAATACATATCTTTTAACACGTCTTTACATCTCTTTACACATCTTTATCTTCATGCAGTCTTCAATCTTTATCATCATTATAAATCCTCTCAGAAGTGTTAAGTTAGTACTAGCAGTACTAACTTATTCCTAGCTGTACTAACATTCTTCTAGTAGTACTAACTGGTTTATACTGCCAGTTATGACTTAAGCAGTACTAACAATTTGACTTGGCAGTACTAAGCTAATGAGCTTAATTCCCAACAACTCAAGCTCATGACAAAGCAGGAAAATGGTTAATGAAGTGTTTGAATACATCCTCCTGATAGTGATGAAGAGTTTTAATGAAGAAACTTGAAGATTCAGAAGATAAACATCAAGTTTAGGGGAGGATTATTGGGATTAAAAGACTTTAAGATGATTCTTAGAGTTACTACTGCTCAGGTATATATTATTGCTGTCAAGCATAACTTAGTGCTGCTGGTAATACTAATGAAAATTATGCTAAGTAGTTAGTAGTGGTAGTGTAAAAGTTACTACTGCTAGTTACCACTGTTAGTATAGCATAAAGTTACTGCTGCTAATAGAAGTTAAGACTGCTCAGAGATGAAGACTGAAAATATACTAAGTAGTTTTCTGACTAGTACAAAAGTTAGTACTGCTAGTATATGTTAATACTGCTAGAGTAAACTTCTAAGTGGTTTATATGATCTGTGCTCATTTATAACTGCTGAGTGATTACTACTGTTGGAAGGATTATGCCGATAGAGATGAGATTAAAGATTGATTGAAGAAACAAGAATAATTACAAAGATAAGTATTAGTTATTTGTAAAGAAGATATGTATAAATTATTTGTTTAGGAGATTACGTTTGTTTATAGAAAAGATCATGATAAGTTAGGAAAGTATTGTAAGCCTTGTAGGACTCCTTGGTGTATAAAAGGAGGTACTAGGGCATAATGTTAGGTGTACATCTTTGATATTCGTAGCTTCAAGGTTATTTTGTAACCCTATCACTATTCAGAGTGATCATTTCATATTTAGGCTAAAAGTTTAGTAAAAGTTTGTTTACTGTTTTATTGTTCTTCTTAGTATTGCAAACTAGTTTTCACATAGTTTGCGATATTCTCAATCTTAGTTTCTACTATATTTGTTTTGGATCTATCCAACACAACTAAGCTTTAACAAGCTAAGTAAGATCTGTTCAAAAGGTATCAACACATGATTAGTGATCAAGAAAATATTTTTCTCTTATCCATTACATTTTTACAAAAGAATTTCACAAAATTAATTATACAAAATATTTTCTAATTAAAAGAAAAGTTTTATTAAAAACTTAAAATTTGAAATTCAAATTTCCTCCCCAAAACAAAAGCTTCTATACCAGATACAACCGTCCCCACAAAAAGACAAAAAAGGGAGCATAGTCTACTGGCGACCCCCTTATAGGCCTGGCGGCCCCCTTATATATTTGGGTCCACCGGGACCGCCGCCAGTGATCATTGGATTTTCCTGCCTTTAAATATTGCTCCATTCCTTGCAGAAAATCAGACATCTTTGCACAATTTTTCTCACACTTCTTTCTCTCTCTAAAAACCTTCTTTCTCTTACTAAATATCTTGATCACTAACATCTCTTGATCTTGTTTCAAGTGATCTAATTTGTGAAAGTCTAAAGAATCGTTGTAAGCTCAGATTGTTTAGATCTATATCTAGGAAAAATAACAATGAACATGAAAGAATGCATAGCGAAAATAGCATAATGAACAAAGTTATTTTGACAAGGTTTTTCATTCATATTATTCACTATTCGCCCTAATTCTAGATGATCAATTCTAGAACAGTTACTCTAACTAGTAACAGGATCAATGAGACATTGATCTTGAGGCTACGACACTCATTCTAGGCGTTTACAATGAACCACACGCCTAGAACACACACACCTTTAGTCGACTACATTTTCTGTGTATATAAAACTATGTGTCTATGATCTCTTTATATAGAGAGATCATGACTTACAAAGGAAGTTAACATAAAGATATAAACAAGTAAATCTTTTAAACATTAAAAAATATCTTCTTAAGGAGATCTTCATCTTTTGATATCTTTGACCAAATCTTCCATAATTCTCCATCAGCTTGTAGAATTCTAATCTGCTTGATTTAGTCCTTATGTTTCATTCTTTTATTTATTTTGTCTCATCAAATCTAGAATCCCAACAATCTTCCCCTATTTTATGATGATAAAACAAACAAAGTCGTGTACGAACTTCATCATAAAGCTAAAGCTTCCCCTAAAGTTGAGATGTAATCATCTCCCTGAATGAAACACAACTTCCCCTTAAGTAGATTTCCTTTGTACCATGCCACACCAAGGATCTATAAGCTGCAACCTGTTAATATTTCTTCCCCTTTTTGTCATAATCCAATAAGGGACTTATGAATGTAAGCAACTTTGATTTTGACCACTACAAACCAATATCACACTTCTAATCCAAGCCTTCTAACTCCTTAAATTACCCACCATTAAGCACAATAAGAAAAATGAACTTGAGTAATAAAAACTCACACTAGCAGTAGTAATAATGACTAGCAGTAGTAAAAACCTTTACCTTATGTAGCACATGTAAATGGTTAAACATTTTAACAATAACCTTCCCCTGAAACCCATATGTTAACCATTTCTTGAATCTTCAATTCTGTAGGCTCTATGTAATGATCACTGATGAAGAAAATTAAGTATAACGAACTGGATGTAGAAGTAGAATAACCCAAACTCGTGTCTTATATCTTGTACTATCCACGTGACTTCAAACTTATAAATAAATCTGTATAATATAAGTAGATCGCAACCTCTTAACAAAAATCCTCATCTTCTATGAGACACATACCAAGTGATAGCAAATGTGAGCATTGAGCACCATAAGAGAAATCACACACCTTTGCTAGATTTGTCAAGTCTTCGTCACATCGTTTCTAAGCACGAACAAGTTATCTTCAAAGTGTAACACCCACTTTAAGATATGATAAGAACATGTAACCAAGTAATCCACTTCAACTTTAAATAGGTGATAATTAATCATCTTCGTAACTAATTAATCCAATAAATATGAGCCTTTAAACGTTTAAGAACATTTAAAACCAAAAACCAAAAACAATCTGTTAGCTTTCCCTTAAACGAATCATCTTGTTCAATCCAAGATCTAAAATGTGTGTGTCATTTGATATCGATCAAAGCTAGCAGTACAAACAATCAAGTAGCAGTACTAATGATAAACTGACAATATTAACTCATCTTCCTGGCAGTAGTAATTTGTAACGAGCAGCATTAAGTCCTTTAAGCCCAATAGCAGTAGTAACCAAAAACTTTACCCTGGCAACACTAATGCATAACTAACAGTACTAACCAAAGACAGCAGCATTAATGAACATAAGCTTTAAACCTGGCAGTAGAAACATATAGCTGGCAGCATTAAGTCATCTTTGGCAGCACTAACTTCTCCATGGTAGCATAAAGAAGACATTGGCAGTACTAACCATGTTCCAATAGTATTAACCTTTTATGGGAACAAACAAGATCCCATAAATATAGAATTACAACATACCTGTTGTTGCTTGATGTTATTAACACCCAAACGCCATACCTTTCTGCTCCTTTATGTTTTGCGTCCTTTGAATCGATTCAGACCCTTATTAGGGTTTTGTAAACCCTTAAAATTGAATTAAGGTTTAGTCGTATATGCAAACGAACCTTAACTTCTTCTTGAAAATCCTCAGAACGTATGTCTTGTATTCGCACCTACTGCTATCAAGCCTTAGCAGTTGTAACCTCAAAAGAAGATATGAACGACATCAGCAACAATATTAACAATACCAAGGATACCCCTTTTTTTAAGTATCCAGACGACACCTTTTAGCGACACTTTTTGTGTCACTAAACTGTCACTACTTCATCATTCTCACCAACTGGTAATGATTCTTTTCATAGAATAAGTTCCACATAACGCTTGAATTATGTAACCAATCAGCAACCATCTTGTTGTCACGAACCAATCAAAAAATTTTTTAAACAAAATTCCTGTTATATCGAATTAGTGTTGTTGAAAAACCCTAATATCACCAGATTTGACATGATAACCAAGACAGAAAATTTGTACCTCTTTTCTTTCATAGTTACGACACCAAAACACCTTGTAGATCCTAGATCACGAGCCACCAGGCTCTGATACCAATTGTGAAAGTCTAAAGAATCATTGTAAGCTCAGATTGTTTAGATCTATATCTAGGAAAAATAACAATGAACATGAAAGAATGCATAGCGAAAATAGCATAATGAACAAAGTTATTTTGACAAGGTTTTTCATTCATATTATTCACTATTCACCCCAATTCTAATTGATCAATTCTAGAACAGTTACTCTAACTAGTAACAAGATCAATGAAACATTGATCTTGAGGCTACAACACTCATTCTAGGCGTTTACAATGAACCACATGCCTAGAACACACACACACCCCTTCAGTCGACTACATTTTATGTGTATATAAAACTATGTGTCTATGATCTCTTTATATAGAGAGATCATGACTTACAAAGGATGTTAACATAAAGATATAAACAAGTAAATCTTTTAAACATTAAGAAATATCTTCTGTTATCTTTATCTTCTTAAGGAGATCTTCATCTTTTTATATCTTTGACCAAATCTTCAATAATTCTCCACCAGCTTATAGAATTCCAATCTGCTAGACTTAGTCCTTATGTTTCATTTTTTTATTTATTTTGTCTTATTAAATCTAGAATCCCAACATAATCTCTTCTTCTCATCTCTTATCTCTCATTCAAGTGCAAGAGAAGAACACTCGTATTCGCCAAGAAACGAATTGTTGATTAGTGATATCTCCTCCTTTCTTCTAAGTATCAAATCTCTATTATAATTATCTTGTGTATTTGTGTGATTCGGATATTGTGTAAATCCGATAGTGTAGATCTAGTGATCATGTAGTGATTGTGAAGTGGTAGATTGGTTCTAGCTAAGATTAGGACTCGACATTTAGCTTAGTGTCAGAAAATAACGTAAGTGACGTGTAAACGGTTTTCTCTGCCTGAAGGGAGCTTGTTGACATAATGAAATCTCGAGTAGGATACTCGGGGAGTAGAGTAGGACGAAGAAGGGCTTCATAGCCAAACCACCATAAATCTTGGTGTCTTGGTTTGATTGTTCCTTCTATCATCTCTTTATATTGTTGTGTTTGTTATTTACTATTAGTTTAGATATTTACTTGGTTGATTCATATTGTTGGTTGGTTAAACATACTACTCGAGTCTAAGCATTTTGAAAGCAAAGTTTTAAAACGAAAATGAACCTGTAAAATATTCAACCCCCCTTCTAGTTTCCATCGATTATATCGGGTCGGGCTGGGTCTGTGACATCAATGCATTAACCCAGAAGATCCTGGTATATGTATTGTTTTTATAATAGTGAAATTGATCCGTATAATTATTGGAGTCATCATATCATATTATAATTGATTTATAAATTCTTAACCCATGTATATTTTTTGGCTAATGATTTGTACACTTTAAAAAATTATTTGCACACTTCAATGTAGGGGTGAGCAAAACGGACCCAAACTGAATTGGACCGAAAAATTAGCCTGAATCGGACCTAACTAAACCTATTTCGGTCTGGTTCTCGGTCCATCCTTTTTATTATTTTCGGTCCTCGGTTCGGTCAGTCCGGTCCGGTCCGGTCTTACAAAAAACCGGCAATTATGTCTTGATGGACCGGACCAGACTGAAGACCAAATCGGACCGGACCGGACCATTTCGGTCCGATGTTTTGACCAAAGTCAGTTTTGGTCCGGTTCAGTTTTCGAACCGTACCCCTACTTCAATGTACAAGCAGTTGAAGAAGAAAGTCAATATTGCAAAAGTTTTTAATGCATAAATAAAGTGTCTCAATCAATTCTCAAAGTGTGCAAATCAAATCTCTTTTTAAAGTCATTCAAATAATGCACTTTTTTATAACACTCCCTCAGTGTCATATTAAATTTTCACTTTGACTTTTTAAAGTATTTCTTTTTCAACTTTGACTTTAAATATATTTGTTTGTGTTATATAATAGGGTTAAGTCTATATATTACGAACGAACTTTTTAATTTTTACAGTTATAGATAACAAACTTTTTTATTACCAATCTAGGTATTGTAACTATCAAATTAGTGACAATATGGCAAATATTGCAACCGGCTAAACCGGTAAAAATTACTTATTTGGAATTTTTATTTAATTTTTATGCTTATGTATGAGGGTAAATTAGTAATTTACTCTTGGTTCAGCAAGTACTTCATCCACTCATCTCTCTTTCTCTCAAATCTCACTACAAACTCATTTTTTTCTCTTTGCACCCTCTTCCCCATCACTAATAACCAACACTTACCTAACTCATTATGTATTTCTTCCTAACCCAAAACTGTGTGAAATCCTTACCCTTAGATTTCACAGCTAGAAAACCTTCAATCCCTTCAAAAATAAAACAACACACCAGCACTAACAACCTTAAAAATCCGTCGACCACCACTGCTTACAAATCCGTCGACCACACATCGCGATAACCATTCTCAGCACCTACTACTTCTAGCCACCTTGTCGACGGCCGGACACCACCACACCACACTGTTAACGAGCACAACCACCATCTATCTCAGCCACAATCGTCGACACCGCATCACCCCAACTCATCGAAAACCATGCTCACCATCGACCAATAGATGTTTGCAACCACATCACCACCACCATTGACCCATCACCATTGACCCAACAACCGTTGACCCGTATCACCAACACCATCGCCCCATCACCATCGACCCAACATCCGTTGACCCGTATCACCACCACCATCGACCTTCATCGTCTTCTTCAAAACTTGTAAAAATTTTAAGGGTTTTTTCTAAATCTATATAAGTTCTTCAAAAACCTTATAGATTCTTCATGATCTGTGTTGTTAATCATTACAAGAAAAAGAGATTTTTATTTCTTTATGATCTGGTCTAAAGTAGGAGTCTTGAAATAATGTTGGAGTCATGAAGTGGTTAACATTATCTAGGTGAAATAGTTTAAGAAAGTAAAAGTCCATGTTGAAATTTAAATATAATCATCTATCCACATGGAAAATCAGCATGTCATCTTACCTGTATCGTTACAAATTAGCCGGTTTCAATGACTATATTAGTAATATTCAAAGTTCGTTACCTAGATGTGTAAATTTTAGAAAATTCATTAGTAATATATGGACTTAACCCTATATAATACTCAATGTAAAATATATAAATGAATTGAGTTTTAAATACATTTTCATTTGGGTATAATTTTTATCAATTATTATATAACACAAAAAAAGTTATTTAAGGTTAAAGTTGAAAAAGAAAAACTACAAAAGTTAAAACTAGACATTTAATATGAGACAAAAGTAGTAGTAGCATTTCAATGTAATTAATTAAATACAATGCCATTGAAACGGACCACATAATGTTTCAAGTTCTTGCAATTCGAATGCTTGGAGGCAAATGTACCAAACATCCAAAGTGACTCAACTATTAGGCCCGATCGACCTTCTCCATGACGTCATTATTTAATTATTGCATGGATGTGCTATTATAGTATTATTCATGAGATGCGTTGTGACAAAACGAGTTGGAAAATGACCCGCGCGTTGCGGCGAGGACAAACATATTATTGCAACTTGTTTTTTTCTCTAAAAAACTGTATTATCATTGTACCAAAATGATTGGTTTTTGTGTTCCTTATATAGAGATCCTATAGGCAAAATTCCTAAGAATGTACCTCAAAAGTATATATATGAAAATTTGGTATGTAAAATTCAAAAACTAAAAAGGGATATTGGAACACCTGTACATCAACTGGAATTTAGAAACCACACTTGGTACTTCAAATTCAAATAACTAAACTTACCGTCGATGTTGGAATTTGGAAACTTTACATATGAACTTAGTTTAGCATGTTCTTGTTTCAACCTCTTCAATTCGTTGGCCTCTCTACCTACATAAGTTCACAGTTAATGTCACACCACTTCACATTACAAATGAAAATCAGTACCAAATCTATGTAAAATTTTACCTTTTTATCCAACATAGCAGAAGTATCAAAATTAACTTAAGTGTTATAGTTAATCAAGTTAGTTTTTTTTCTTTTTGTTTCAGAATTTCTAATGCCAACACTTAAATATACCAACCTGTTTTACGAGCTTGGAAAGACGCACATTGTATGATTGTAACATGCATAAAAGGGGAACGATTAACGTGTTTGGATTGATGGTCTAAAATCAAGTAAAATAGTAGACTGATCTATTGACGTCCAAAATAAAATGTATAGTATAAGTATATGTCTTACTTGTGTGAGTTAAACTGCTTTGTTCACACTTTCTTGGCCGGCTGTTGGACACTAAGTCTGCCACAAAAAGATTTACACACCTAACGGGTCGTCGAATATGTATACGTCCTGACTCGTTACTTTTGGGCACCACTAATATTCACCCCTCCTTCATGATTATAATCAAGTCCCGACCCTAAGAAAAAGCAAGAAAACATAACGAATAGTTAAGCTTAACCCATTTATGAAAGATCTATGCAGAATATATTAATTAAAAAACTTAGATACTCTATAGTTTTTAGAAACTTAACTGGTAGAATATCAAGTTTCTGCTCTAGTGGAGTCACATGTACGACTTTCTAGTATTTTGAAGCTCCAAATTTTGATCCAAATAATATGTTTCAATGTGCCTTTACACATAGATATTGATCAATAAGTATGCTTAAGTAGCAAGTTATTTAAGTATTTAAAATAGGATCTAATTCTCTGTATAAATTGTTAGCAAGTCTCTGATCCAACATAGTATCGGATACATGCTACCTGAAATCAAGCGCATGGAGTAACTTACTATGGTTCTGCTTTGTTGCGTAAAACCATTAGTAAGCACATGGTTCTGCTGAAAGCAAGTCTTTGATCCAATATGGGTCTGCAAAAAGTCGACAAATCATTAGTAACGTAAAACCAAAAAGTAGAAACTATATAAAATAAATTAGAAGTAGGAACCTGAATAGAATTATTTGATACAGCATAATCTCTGATTCAGCATAGTACTGTTTGACAATCTCTAACCAACCAACAACCGAACGTACATTTTTTAATACTTCGTTTTCAGACCAACAAAAAGCAGGTGTTTGATTCAGTTTGGCTCAGGCTTACAAATACGATAGTATTACCCACAACCTGCCATGGCTGCATCTACATTGTTAGTGTGATTTCCTGTAACAATCAGTAATTTTAGGTCATTTTACGACTATAAACTCTCAACTATTTACTTTGAGCATTTACGCGTTTACTTTTATTCATAACCGTTAAGTTAAATCGCGTAAACTGAAAAACAACTTTAAACGTAAATCGACATTAAACAAACTTAAGTTTGCGTCAAAGATGTGTTATATAAATTTTGTGAATATATTTTAAAAGTCCACGTAATTTAAATTACAAGTTTTACTTAAAACGTTTACGTATACTTACACTTTTCGCACTTGCATGCATGCACAACTTACCCAATACCCCTTATCCTCACTAATACATTATATAACTCAAATGACTTTTCAAAATAAGTAGTTCCCTCCATCTTTTGATGCATGGGATCAGTCTCCTTAAGGGGATGTAAGACAAAACACTTTCCAACATGAAACACCACAAATACATATTATTTGGTAACCTCTCTACATCAGTACATTGTCACTATCTTTTCTTGCTCTCTAGAAAGACCAACTTCCCACATGGTTGCTCACGTAAAGCCCTTATTAGTTTGGAATAACATTTACTTGCGACTTAATAAAGTCATTCAACTATTACCTTGAGTATACTTATAAAAAAAGAAAGTTACATGTAGTTATAAATTCACTTACAAAAACACAATAGATTTTCCCCTTTTGCTTTAGCAAACCATACGGTAGCAACAACTTAAAGCATCCTACATTTCAAATATTTTAGTTATTGTTCCTGCAAGAAGTTGGAACTTGGGTATTTATTAAGCAAGGTTTTCTAAAATTTGGGTATTGGAAGCTTAAAAGGGGTTTTATTTAGTATTCTTCTTGTGTCCTTGTTCACTAACCTCTTCAACATATTGTAAGCATCAAGAACCTTTTTACATACTTGTATCTACATAAATAATACATGGCATGTTCATATTAGCTCTTATATATACTTGTGGTGTTGAAAAATTAGATAAAAATCTTATTACTCAAACTCAGATTCTGCCATCTTTCTTTTAGACCGGAATTCGTATTTTTAAAACCAACATTAACGTGTTTTTGGTCTTATCCACTCTTGGTACACTTACATATATGTCTTGGGATGTTCCCTATTTTTTTGGAATTTTCAAAGGTCGTTTACTATGGTTAATAAAGCATACGAGAGAAGTTAGTTAATACCGACAAGATTCTGAGTACCAGATTTCATTTGTAAAAATCACTATGTTAGGAGCGTTTTGGCAATGTATGCCAGTTGAAACATTTGTAGAGGACTCATTAACTTGAAATCCAGGAGTCGAGTGAACATGTGACGATAAGTAACGAAGGAGATACGAACCGTTTACTGAGGGGTAAAATTTCTATCTTTTGACAGCATGTACTGAGGTGCACCATTTTAGTTGTAGCATTTAATTGGTAATGAAGTGAGTCGACTGGCTTGCATATTTGAAAACTAGATTCAGTGTAGATATTTTTAGAGTCCGAAAAAGCACGAT
Source organism: Tanacetum coccineum (assembly GCA_026074375.1). Lineage (NCBI taxonomy): Eukaryota > Viridiplantae > Streptophyta > Magnoliopsida > Asterales > Asteraceae > Tanacetum > Tanacetum coccineum. The sequence goes on from BQNB010160860.1 coordinate 12,011, forward strand.
TTTATGGGAAAACAAGAGATATATTTGATTTACGACCCAAGTTTTCTAAAAAATATCCTGAGCAAGTCCTAAAATATTTTTGCATAAATCGACACCTAAAGCTTATGAAATGGAATCGGGGCCTTGAAATAATGAAATTAGACATGTTTAGTTTCGTTTAGAAAGTTTTCTCAAGAAAATCATATTTAAAATGAATTATATATGCTCAATTTAAGTTAGGGTTATAAATAAATAAAACTAGTTTTTAGTTTACTTTTAGTTAAGCGTTAAAAATTGTTTTTCTTAACTTTTAACATACATAATTTTATAAACACCTTACTACGAGTATATATATGAGTGGCATCGCGTTGTGTCATTCATATTCATATGTACGCATTGCATTTTCTTAAAGCGACTAACTTTATTGGGTTGCGGTTAGGGTTTTGTGCATCATTTTCGGTGCTCATTATTCATTTCCCGATATTATCATTTGCTTGAGGTGAGTTTATAGCCCCACGTTTTACTCGGTTCACATATACTTTAACTTTTTTTGGGGTGAGAATACATGCGCATTTACAAATTGTTACATACTTGTTTTCATAACTTACTTACAAACTCATTTACATGATTGATTACAAACTCTTTTGCATGAACGTTTACAAACTCATTTACATGATTGATTGCAAACTTGTTTACCTACTCATTTACATATCTCGCGGTGGGATACATCACTTGTTTTCACTTATGGACGCAATAACTTTACTTTCATTCAAATGATTACGGATTAGCTTAAGTGGCATGAACTGTTAATTATGATGGAGTAAACGCGAATGTTATAAAATAGATCTATTTGGGGTTGACACCTCCGTTCGGGTGAGTAGCGCTCCCTAGTTCGACGGATTGAAATAACGAATGTTATATCATGTCGGAAACATTGAACTCACTTATAGTGCCTGAAAAGATTGGCATACAATACAAGTCGGAGCCGTAGTGTCATGAACTTAGTGTAATCGTAATCACTCTTTTGGATATTGCATAGTAGGAAATACACACTTTATAAATCTTTGATTTTCAATATTTATACTTACATTTTTGTGGCTAATATGTCGGGTTAAAATGGTCATACACACTGTTAGGAATTTTGTATAACAGACTTAATTCTGTTAGTATTATAGTTAGTTCTGCTAGTATAATAGTTAGTACTAGTAGAAGGTTTATCATAGTTAGTACTGGCAGTATTAAATAGTTAATACTGTTTATGTAATAGTTAAGTCTGCTTACGCAGAAATTAGTTAGAGTTAAAGATATGCATGAGATATCTTAGGAAAAGATATGCATTATCTTTATTTGCGTTTTGTAAAGCCCATTAGGGTTTCCTTAGTCTATAAAAGGATCCCTAGGCATAGTTAGTAGATATAGTTCTATAGAAGATCATAGAGATCGAATAGTAATCATAGTTTGTAATCTGTAACCTAGGCAGATTCAAAGTTCAATATAAAAGTGTTTTGATTGTGTTCTTCTTTACATTGTTGATTAAATTCCGCGTAATCAATAGTGGTTAATCATTGTTTCATCATTGTTACTTTAGATTTATCTAAGGTAACAAAACCTTTACAAGCTAAAGGTTAAGATCCATTAAGAAAAAGGGATCCTACAAGTGGTATCAGAGCTTGTGAGGAAACTCTGAAAAATAAAAACTTCTTTCGAATCAGAACAACTACAAATCAAAGAGATGGCTGATCAAGATACTCCTTCACCAACAATCACTGCTATGAAGATCCCTATCATTAAGAAGGGAGAATACGATATCTGGAGTATGAGGATGAGACAATACATTTGTCACATAGATCATAATCTGTGGGATATTATTGTCAATAGAGATCTGGAAGATGAGGCTACACCTTCAGGAGAACAATCGAGTCCTCTTGTACCTAAGACTGCAAAACAATTGGTTGCTAGAAGGAATCAAGAAAGGATTAAGAGCATCTTGCTCTTAGCAATACCTGATGAATACCTCCTCAAGTTCCATAATGTTCCTGATGCTAAATCTTTGTGGGCTGCAATAAAATCTAGATTTTGAGGTAATGAGGAATCCAAAAAGATGCAAAAGAATGTTCTGAAACATCAGTTTGAAAATTTTGTTACTGCATCTAATGAAACTTTGGATAAGGCTTATGATAGATTTCAGAAACTCATAAGTCAACTGGAAATTCATGGAGCCTATGTATCAAAGGAAGACATTAATCAGAAGTTTTTAAGAAGTCTTCCTCCTTCTTGGAGTCAAATAGCACTGATCATGAGAAATAAGCCAGATATTGATGAGATTGATATTGATGACCTTTACAACAATCTTAGGGTGTATGAAGATGAATTGAAAAGGTCTTCAGGTTCCAACTCTGCTTCTCAGAATTTGGCTTTTCTTTCCTCTGAGAATACTAACAGTACTAATGAAGTTAGTACTGCCAGTGGAGATTTTGGGGTTAGTACTGCTGGTGGAATTAATCAAGTTCCATCTACTCCAAGTGCTCATGATATAGCTTACTCCTTTCTTGCACAACCAACAACCAGTCCTCAACTTGAGAATGAGGATTTTCAGCAGATGGATGGAGATGATTTAGAGGAATTGGATCTTCGATGGCAGGTGGCTATGTTGACTGTCAGAGTAAAGAAGTTCATTCAGAGGACAGGAAGAAATATGGACTTCAAAGAAAAATGACCTGTTTCTCTTGATAAGTCAAAGATTGAGTGCTACAACTATCA